>RCWM02000544.1:467500-718000 GCA_003667255.2 Euschistus heros
CTCTCTCTCTCTCTCTCTCTCTCTCTCTCTCTCTCTCTCTCTCTCTCTCTCTCTCTCTCTCTCTCTCTCTCTCTCTCTCTCTCTCTCTCTCTCTCTCTCTCTGCGACTCTGAGGCCTTCTATATTTGGGCAATATTACTCCACCCCAAAATGGTATATTTCTATTTAGGTACAATCTGGGTCACTGTGGATTTATTTTATAGATAAACCTATGAAACAACAGATTTCTAGTTTAAGTATTAAACAAAATATTCCGAAGCATGTGAGGTAGTTTCCAGTGACGGATCATTATAAACTTCAGCTTTCGGGAAGTATTATTTGGTATCGGATGCTTTGCTAACTTCAATGAGAGGTGCATTTTTATAAGCGCTTTTTCCTCATTACAAACAAAAATTAAAATTAGTTTTAATTCAATTGGAATAAGTTTACATATCAAGACATGGACCTAAGTTTCACAAAGAAGAAGCAGTGAAATTGGGAATGTCTCCATTTCATGCTAGAATTAAATTTATTTAATATATTATTCACCTAGGCTATAACCTGGAATTCCAGCGTTAGAAAACTATCAAAGTTACTATCCCAATTAAAGAAGCCGCAAAGAAACGAATACAAAAACGATCTATCACTGAATTAAGGATAAAAGTTAATTTTTTATAGCAAGGATACGGTTCCAGTAACAACGGAAATACATCAAGAATAGTTTTCCGAAATCCTTCATTAACTGCCTAAATAACTCAAGTTTGCTATGAATTGGTTATGAACAAATACCATATGCTCTATGGTCTACATACACTTTACTAGAAAATGTTGCCAACAAGAATGTGTTTTATAAGCTGCTGAAATTTTGAAATCCCTACATTACATACATGAGTCCTGAACCTAAAAAATAAACAACTTACCATTAGTAACGAAGCAGTATATTTGATAATGTGAGCCGTTCCATCATTCTTTACCTATATAATGGAAAGAATGAATTCTTTTGAATCTTTCTGAACCAGCTTATTCTAAAGCAATCGACATAAACATGTGAAAATCTAAAAACAGAGCAAACATTTTATTTAAATAGAGTTGAATTAGAATAAAATTAAGTTGAATTAAAATTTACAAAATAATTAAAATATCTACATTAGCGTTGTCAATATTATTTAAGTATAAAGTGATATCAAATAGTTATAATTCTTATAAATAGTAAAATTAGTTATAATTCTAATGTGTTGTTTCATTCTTAATCGAATGAAACTTTTTGTATCTCGATAGCACTAAACATTCTCGAGAAATAGAGTTTTTTCCCCGATTTTTAGCCGTTTTGTCCCACTGTGCGCCGTCTTCAGGGCTACGACTGACATATGAGAAGAAACCGATTAATAACGAAATTAATATTATTATTATTATTTTTTTATTAAATGGTCTATGTGAAGCAATTGATGCAAAAATAATGAATAATGACAAATAGAAAATAAAAAAAAGGAAGAAAAATGAGAAATATCAAAAATGTGGAAGGCAAGTTAGTAAATACAGAAGGAAACAGATAATATATTGAAGATTTAAGTCATGAAAGGATACTCAAAACCTAGGCTAAGATAATTGGACCTAAAAGTTATTTAGGTGTGGAGGTTAAATGTTCTACAAGTGTTTTCTATTCGGATTCGGAAAATTGAAACCATTTTTTTTTCTTACTGTATATAATGTGTGAATGTAATCATACGCCATATTGCCCACATTTGTGGCAGATAGTAATAATTACTCAATAATAGGTTAAAAAATTATATATATATATATATATATATATATATATACATATATAAAACTGATAATAATCATAGGGGCTTTATTACTAACAGACGCCTATAAACATAATAATAAATAGAAATTTAGTTTTCAATCAATGTCCAAGTAATATTCAGGGGACCCAATGGCCGAGTGAGTTGGGGCGAGGGCCTCAGCGCGCTCGTAATCGGTTCAAATCCCATCTGGGCGGGTTGAAATTTATTTTGTGGTGGACCCACGAAATGAATCTTGACCTTCCCACCCAGGCCTGTATAGGACTTCAATGGAAGTCTTGGGCTCAAAAGTTCTCTTCTTTAAGAGAATTCCTGGAAAGACTGCTTCAGAAGATAAGAAAAATATTTAAACTTCTCTGGCAATACCGTAGGAAATCCCACCAATTGACCCCAACTGTTGAAGCGAATGGAAATGGGTCTTCTGAAACAGAAACCACGTATCGTCCTTGTCAAAAACAAATTAGATAAAGGTAAACCCAATAAAGATTTCACAATTTTGGGCATTATTTATGCTTAGGTAGCAATGTTCACCTTTATTTGTACTGATTATTGTAAAAGCGATTTTTTTTTTTTTTTTACTTAAAAAAAGTATTATTTACAACATAATAAATATAGCATTATAACTTAATTTTAACTAATTTAAATATTTAACTTTTTGTAATCAAAAAGTTTTATGGTAGAAATTGTATCCTTATGATATCTTTCACTTACACTTACGTAAACATGAAGTATTTTTCAAACAAAACCTGACCACAGCTAACATCTAGGAACAGAAAGAAAAGACCTTAGCAGAGACAGTACATTCAAGATCAACCACCTTTCTCTTATGCAATAGTGAAGGCCAGGCGGTCAAGATCACGGCTGCTCTTACGTTTTTGTCTCCTTCGAAATGTTTACTTGTTGACAGATAAATCTACAATAAATATACCAAATCTTTTTTTAATTTTATTACGTTATAGTAGACCATTTGTCAAATCACAAATAATGGTTTGTTTATTATTATTTATTATAAGACATTACTTAAAATTAAAACTGCCAATAAAAGTCTTAAATATTTATATTGACAATTGAATCACGATAATAATTTTGTTAATTAGAACGAAGATATAAATAATTTTCATTAACTTAAATAATAATACTTCTCCCCTGAAAAACAACTAATTGCCTCATTTTTTCAAAACGTAGGACACCTACCTCTCCACCAGAACTGAAATATAGTCATGAGCTTATATTTCGATACCAAAGTTAAATTTCTAGGACTTACTCTGGATTGTAAACTTAATTGGAAAGAACACATTAAATGCTTGTAAGAAGAGGCACTAAAAAGAATGAATATATTTAAAGTTCTTGCCGGATGCTCGTGGGGAGCAGATAGACCAACATGCTAAGGATATACACCAGTTTGATAAGATCGAAATTAGATATTACGGTAGTTTTGTTTACTCTTCGGCTAATCAAAATCTGCTTTCTGCAATAGATTCAGTTCACCATATAGGAAGGTATCCGTTTTGCAACTGGAGCCTTCAGAGCCAATCCAGTAAAAAGTTAATGTGTAGAAGTTGGCATAATTCCTTTCGCTTTAAAAAGACATCAGCTGGCCAGCGGATACATTGGAAGGCTGAAAATTAATAATAACAACCCAGCATGGAAACCCATTTTCAAATCGAAGACTAAACGACTTATGGAGAACCAAAGATTGCCTGCCCCATTGATTATTAGGGCCGCTAGATATATAAAAGAAATTAGTCACTGGCACCCCACAACCGATGAATTTCATTACCCACCTTGACCTATAACACTACCTCCAATAGATTTAACACTACAAAGATTCACGAAAAATACAACTACAGGACTTACTTATTTAGCAGAGTATCAAAAAAATTAGGAAAAAATATAGCAATAAAAACACTTGTATACTGACTGTTCCAAATTAAATAATAATGCTGGTTGCTCTTTCGTACTGGACTCCTACATTGCGAGGTAAAAACTTCCGTCACCAGCCAGAAACTTCACTACCGAATGTTATGCGATTTGTGTGGCGCTATTTTTTACTATTCAGTATGAGGAAGAAAACTTCGTGATATACACGGATTCCCTTTCTGTACTAATGGCACTAAAAAACATTTATACCAAAGACCGTCTAGTACATAAAGCCCAAGTGTATGCATCAATGGCAAAAAACATGAATAAAAAAATACCACTAGTTTGGAATCCGTCACACGTGAGGATCAAGGGCAACGAAACAGGAGATTTGGCTTCCAAACAAGCAGCATTATCATCGATTGATTTTAAAATCTTTACACCTCATTTGGCACTCGCCAAATTTTTAAGTATCGAGTAAAACTGACCTGGACCCAAAGCTTTGGGAAAATATTTCTGAGCAAAATAAACTGAAAACTATTAAAAAGGATACCAACATATGGAAGTTCCAACAAGAGAAGAGATGAAGTTGTTATAGCTAGACTCAGAAAAGGCCATACTCGACTTACTCATGGTTATTACAGAAGACATTCCGCCGAAGTGCGGCTGCGATGTTACATACAGTAACATACAATTAGCCATTAAGCACATACTAGAGGACTGTCCTCAATGGGATAGTTATTTGCAGGTAGCACCTTTACAGAGGAACCTCTCTGCAAAACTTGATGATAATATTAACAATATAGACAAGATTATACAATTCCTTAAATAGTATAAATTATTCAATAAAATCTGAAAAAAATTGCCTAAAACTAGAAAGGAAGAAATATAGACTGGAAAAGGACACACCCTCGATGTTGAGTGTTTAGAGATTAGATTAAAAGAAATTTAATCTAATCTGATCTCGAAATTATTTAAAAAAATAATTTTTGTCGTTGTTTCTTAAGATTCTAATGTACTCCAACTAGAGGAGGGAGAAGAGGTTATCTTACTGGTGACCAACCAATACAAGCTGAGTCTCAGGACCGAGATTCACTTTTGGCATTCCACCACAGACAAAATAGAAATAAAACTTGAATTGTTAAGGATGCATTTATTTTTTATATTTGATTATTTTTCTGAGTATATTATAATTTGATAGAGATCATTTACTAAAATTTGCAATAAAAAAATATTTTTTTAAACATTTCATAATAAATGTATTATTAATAACTGATGCTCGGATACAACTATCAAGTACTTTTTTTTGTTTTTACTTCAAATATTTTTTTCCCCGTTAGTTTTTTTTTGTAACCAGCTGTTTTAATTGTTAATAGTTGAAGGGTTTTCTGCAAAAAAGAGATAGTTCCACCTATCAATTTTCCGGAAAAAATATAAAACCAGTTTGAAAATTGAACAAACTTGCTATAGACAAATATGAGAGACAGTCCTTACTTATGATTTGGATGATAACTAACAAACAAGTGGAGCTAAATCATCTAACAAAACAAATATTTATTTTTATTTTTATTATTTTTATTGCAATACTTTATATAAGCTCCAATCTCCAGTTGACTGGAGCTACCTCCTTTTTACAGCAAATCCTTCAATTCTTATAATAAATTTTTTGTCCTCTCTTTCCATCTTCTCTACAAATCTACAATGCATTTTTGCAATACCAACCCAATGTGCTAACGACTATCAGGATTCTCTGAGTGGTTTGTTAAAATTTCACATAAAATATATTTCAAAAGTGATAACCTTTTGTGCTTTACTCCTTATAAATATATATACTGTTCATAAAAATTGGTATAAAACAAAGGTTGGAAAATCCTTGTAAAAGTTACATAAACTGTAGAGATGTAAGTATTGCAGTTGAAATTCGGAAACAAGCCATTTCTAGAAACTCGATATTTTCGTGACAATACTTCATGCTTCCGGACCCCGATTACCAGTTGACATAGCAAAAGGCACATAAGGGAACGTTTTCCTAATTCACTTCGAGATTCGTTATTCTGAAGTAAAGGCTAATATTTTTTGTTTGTTTTGTTTCTTATAGAGCAATACTGAATACAGCTAATAATGACATCAACAATCACAATTCAGTTCCTGACTCAGCTCAAAGTGGAGCCAGGACCTTAATGGTCGGAGGACTGATTGTAGGCACAAAGCCCTCCCACACCACCATTGTGGACTGCACCCACTGTCTTTGTCTATCTTAGGTAATCTCTTCGTCTTTTTAGGGCTTAAGTAGGCCATTAACTGCTTTGTAATGGAGTGACAAAGTTTGATGACGGTAAACTAAGGCATTCTCTTCAACTGTTAAACTAACTATTACGATGATGATACAAAACTCTGGTTGGACTCTTAAGGGAATATTGCGACTTCTACCTCGCACTATTACCCGGTCTGGATACTCCGATTCGCTATAGGGAATTATAATCTTTCCACTAGATGCACACAGTTTTCAATTAATCACTTAAATCTTTGATTGCCTCCATCTCTGGAACAGACAGTATAATTAATGGAAAGAATACCGTTTCTATTTTAGAAGAAGATTTTGTCTTTTTTATATATGAGTGCCTTGCTAATTGTAATTAAAAAAAAAATTCGAAACAAAATTACTTCATTTAACTATGACTTAATGAAATAAGCATATTTTCCCTTCAAGTTGTAACATACCCTCAAGATCAGTTATAGTATTTAATGCTTCATCCTCATATATTAAGTCAGTTTCGATTAAAGGTCGGTAGTTATCGTAAGTTTGTTTTATTATTCTTTTTAAAAAATACTATCAAATAAAATCAATATAATAGCTTATTACAAATATAATTTAGTTTATTTTAAAAACTGTTTCTATGGATTCAGTATAAACGATTTCAATAAAAATTACCAGGACTCACTAAAATAAGTTAAAAACAACTGAGGAGAGGTCATATCCACTGAAAATAGCTGATTATCAAACTCAATAAAAAACTTATTGGGTTTTAAAAGTCTGGATTACGAAGACTAGTTTCCCTAGGTTTTTTGAATACTGACCACCCCTATACTTTCAAGAGTAGCTCTTCTATGTAATATTTTGGATCTAAAATCTTTTTGTTTGTTTTTATTTTGATAACAACCAACCATAAATTGTAAAGTAATAAACAAACAAAAAAATAAAGACGACATTATTAATTACTAATTATAAAATACTGAACAAATTGTACAAAATTAAAACCTTTATAAATCAGTTATTACTTTAAGGATTGTGTTTTTGATTTTGTTAGGAGAAAAAGGGATTGAATACGTCTCGTGCCTAACCCGTCTCCAAGCCACATTCCTTACCTTTTTGCATAAGCACTATAGCTTTAAATCCTGGAAGTGTCATCATCCATCAGTGCCATTGCCACTTTACGATTATGTTGCACACCTTGCACAGCGAGACGTTTATTTTGTGGTCTATTTGAGATTCCGAATTCATTTCTAAAACTGATTTTGATTATTAATTTAAAGTTATTCTCGATTTACAAATATTTATTTTATACAGATCAAAAATAACAATTAAATTATATAATTATAATAATTATAGGAATAACGTTTTAAGATGCAGATATTCTTTTTGAAATTTGATAGGAGGACTAACCGGTTAACAATTTTTGAAAAAAGAATATCTCAGAATATTTTAAATTATAATTAATTTAACTAATGATAACATAAATAAATCAAAATCGTTCATGAACTTCTTTTTTTATTTATTTTTTTTTATTTATTTATTGTTACACACTCATCAGTATTATTATTTATAGTACTTTTCAGTCATTCTTCATCGAAAACTTCTGGACCTGACGCATTTATAAGACATTTCAACACTTTCAGAATTCCAGTCACGGTATTTATGAGTTTTCCATACATATAAAACAGTGATTTTTATTGTATATATAAAAATTATTACACTGTTTTTTAAATATATATATGGATAAATTTCTTGACTGTTACTATTAAATGTTTAGTAAGGTTTTTGAGGTTCAGTCAGTAAGTAAAAACAACTATTTTGGCGACGTTTCGGGACTATATATATAGTATATATATATTCGGTATATATATATATATATATATATATATATATATATATATATATATATATATATATATATATATATATATATATATATTACAGAATATAGAGGAGTATGAAACTACTTACAATGTTACTGGTGGATATGGTATATGCTATGTGAGAATTTAGTTAGTCTATAGACTAACTAAATTCTCACAATTCTAGTACACAGCTTGCCTGGGGGAATTTTGAAAAAACAGTTAGAAAGGTTATGGGGAATTCCCTTTAAGTTAAAAGGACTGGATGGTATTCCCAAGATCCAGGTACAAAAATATTTCAGTGTAATATATCAATAAATGGATGGATGATTTATACGATGCATATTAATGTAAATGTATATTATTGGTCTGAATGTATTAAATTAAAATAACAGGTTAAAATTTAGAACGTTTGATTTTTTGTTTATTGCGCGATTTTTAAATTGCTCTATGGTTATCATTTCTTTAATATTTAAAAAAAAAATTATTTTGTTCATGGTAAATAATTTTGGGGGAAACAAATTTAAAAGAATGTTTTGTTTGCCCGTAATGTGTGGTTATATTGTTGTCTGATATTATTCCGATGTACCAAACTAAGACTTGCCACAACTATCTTCACACGGAATTTCATAAACAATATTAGACTGTAATTCTAACTTATCTATATCTTTGGTCTAAACCATAGTTGTTTTCATTTATTGACTAAACCTCAAGAACCTTACTAAACTAAACTAATATATATATATATATATATATTCTATATATATATATATATATATATATATATATATATATTTATATTCCTACGTCATTGGAATCAAAGCGAAAATAATAAGCAGATGATCCGATTTTAATTAATTGATAACATGGCTTTCTCTCACAGTTTACAAAGTTAAAATTATCCTTATCATCAATAACCTGGAATTTCACGACTTCCTACCACTAACGAATTCAGCTAAACCTTGTCATTTCTTCTGAAGAATGCTGTTTTCACGACAATATTATCTTTTATTTTTTAATACAAACCCGATATATACATATATAAATAACGAAGGCCATTTTGAGAGCAGAAGTTGAAGGAGCCGGTTTGGCAAAAGGATGGTATTTTAACAGGCGGAGCTATCTCAAGCTGTGTATTGTGCTGGCTGTGGAACCTGTTCCTTCGGCTTTTCACTCCCTTGATCCTGGAAATTTAAAAATATTTCCTTCAAGGACGAGCAAGAAAAACAACTGGCCACCTTCACTGGTTGTAGCCCAAGAGTCCTAAGCTTATAAGAAATAATGTCGTTGCGGCAGAGTTCATCTTAAATATTATTTACTTTTTAACCCGTTTAGAACATTTTAAATCAACAAATCTAAATTTTACTGCGATCGCAAAAATCGAGATATTCTGTCAACTTGTTGATTAGTCCGGTTACCTGTGGCACCTCTCAAACATATTAGTTTTGTAAATTATTATAATACCTAACTAGTGGATAGAGGAAGTATGGATATCGTCAAAAGCAGAAAAAAAAATCAAGATCCCATTATTGTCGATTTAGATTAGAAAAAGTAAAGTAAATTATTATTATTATTTTTATCCACTATTTCTTTTTGTTTGTTCACTAACTACTAATCAATTTATACTCTAACCGGAGTTAGTTTATGCGTTACTTATAATCATGATATTTTAATTTTTTGAATTATGTATATATATATATATTTTTTTAAATCAATGATTAGTTTATTAAAATATTAAATATTGCATTGTGCAAAGGTACTGAAGGTCGTGGGTTGGAATCCAACCTGGGCGGGTTAAAATTTTGTTCGTGGGGACCCACAAAATGAATCTTGGACTCCTATTGATTCCTGGAACGCTAGCCAGGATATGATATAATAGGATGGCAACCTGTAAGATAACCCCTCATTCCTGCTCTAGTTGGAATACATATGGACGTCAAGTGCCAAAAAAAAGAAAGAAATATTGCATTGTTTTGAGAAAGTTTAAGTTTTGACTTTTGTTAAAATTTTGTAACTATATGTAAAAGTTTTGTCACCATCACCAAACAAAGAATATATACAAAACAAAAAATAAATGGTGAAAGTTGGTGATATCATTATATATATATATATATATATATATATATATATATATATATATATATATATATATACACTAGGTTCCTTCACAATTCAGCGTTTGCTACTTGAACAAAATTTCATCGAATGATAGAACCCCAAAATTTATTCTTCCGGACATCGCTACTGATTATGAAATTGAAATAAGAGATATCAACAGAAAATTAACACCGACATATTTTATAACTGGCACTGGGAGATAATGTAAAGGTTTTACCGGTGATTTGGTCAAAATCACCACTGGTGGTACGCGGGAACGTTTCAGGTGGTACGCGTGAGTGACGGCGTCGGGGGTGAGGCGACGAGAGCTGTCTTCCCCTTCTTCCCCTCACTTCCATTCTTCCTCCTCACAATAAATCGTGGAAAAAACCCTAAAATCTTATGATTTTCTTTTATTTTTTTTTTTCATTATTTTTGTACACCTAAATAAATGTAGCATAACGTTGTGGAACTGATTTTTTTCGATTATTTCGTTACCAGGATCTGTACACGTCCTTGAAGTTGCCCTTTTCTGGAGTTGAGAAAATAACACGGTTTTGAAGTTCTGTTAAAATAATTTTTTATGAGGCTGAATTTTTAGCAAACATTTTGTATTACCCTTTGAACTTCACTATTGATGTTTACTGGTTTATGGACGATTTTTATTTCGTAAATGTAGCCCCAACCTTGACTGCCAGGAATTTTCAAAGTTAGCTGTCTCGTAAATCTAATTTATCTTTATTTCACTTGGTCTTTCAAAAAAAGCTACAACGAACTAGGCTCTCTTTAGGGGTTCAAATTGAAGTACAGGTGTCTGAGAAACCGTGTTATAAATATAAATCCCGGCTTCGGCCATATTTGTTCAGGGGATGAATTTATGTGTTATTTTTCACTATACAGAAACTAATTTTTAGCATTATTATTTTTTTTTTTTATAACTAGGATGTGAAAATTGGCTTACTATATATGTATATTTGTTTTTATTAGTTTGTCTTATTTTATATATATATATATATATATATATATATATATATATATATATATATATATATATATATTTTTTTTTTTTTTTTTCTTTTCTTTTCTTTATTCATTGTAAAATGATCAGATATAATATGATTTCTTGTTTTCTATAAGCTCTTCAAATAAAAAATCAAAATCAATTGAAAATAAAAGTTTTGGAATTTTAATGACCAATTTATGGGGTTATTATTTGTATCACTGAGTTCTTATTATTGTATACCTTAGTTCTCTCATGAAGATTATCATATTTATTTTATTTATTCTTTTATATCAATGGCCACTCCAATCATTTTCAATCTAAATGTCTTACTAAATTCAGAGATTTAAAGTAAAATGTTTTTAAAAATGTGTTTTATTAATATATAAATCACATTTGGCTTTAAAACTGAAGGTGAGCTATAATAAACATCACAGAGATCATCATTCAAGAAAACAGCAACAAATGAAGATGTTTTTATCTTATCATGGTGACTTCTGATCCGGTGATAAGTAATTTAAGTCCGCATTTAAAAAAAAGAAGTTCCCATTAAATGATGAAGGTTCTTATTTACTGTTATAGAAAAAAAGGAACAATTCGAAATCTTTTTTTTTCTTTACTTTTATAGTTAATAGATTTTATTTCTGTACGTAATATAACGAGTGAATATAATCTTTGTCAATATAATATTGATAATTGTAAATAGCTGTCCAGTCTATTCAATAGAATTCAACTGAAGTTACATTGTAAAACTTATTACATTTTTTAAATTATATTAAACATTTTAATTTATTTCCAAATATAACCTAATAATGAATTTTAACCTAATTCAACGAATCTTGGGTCTGTAATAAAGCTATTTAGTAAATTTCATTCAATTTAGCACCTAAAAAATATATATAATAATAACAAACTTGATTATTTTTAATTGATTTTTTTTTTTTTAATTTTTAAACTGAAAATATGGCTCAATGCTGATGATGAGATTGCTCTGGTTATAGTTTTATTTTATTCAGCAGCTTAGATAGCATATAAATATACCCCAAATTTACTTTATTAATTTTTTCTTACTTTTTGTTCTTAGATTTTTACCCTTTCTGATCATTTGATGAAGCTGATTATGATTTCATTCAATTCAGCACCTCATGAAATATATAATTCCAAAATTTCATGCTTATAGCACGAACCGTTTAGAAAGTATGAGGTTTTTACCCATTTTGGGCCGTTTTGCCCCACTGTGCTCCGCCCGCACTCATAAGTGAAGAACTTATGTAATTTTAACGATAACTTCAAGTTTTATTTTACGTATGAGCATAATTAGACATCCAATTTTTAATTTTAATGTATGAGTTGGTAATTCAGATGAACAGAGACCATTACGAAACTCTTTCTGATAATGGAATGCAGTAGCAGCGCTTACAACTAAAAGCCAATGAATTTTATTTTTACACACAAATCAAATGATCGACATTTTGATTAAGTAATAATTTTTATATGGCTGAAACAATTTATTTGATTTCATTTGGTTGGATTTAAATTTCTAACCATAAATGTAAATGACAATGTGGCAAACCTCGGTTCCGCTACTCTCCCTTGAACTATGAAGATGATGTAGATAAAATTTGGTACAGATGGGTTCAGTAGTTTCACTACTGTAAACTCTATTTCGATATGTTATCTACCACATATAGGTCAGTATTTAAAATTCAATGGGACCCACATGCCGCACCACACATTTATTTTTTTAAAAATTAATTTAACTGAAAATAAGTAATGTTTATTAGTACTCAAGCCCTATTTAACACCGTATCTTTGAAACCTCTCATATAAAATGGCGCTCGTCACCTATCGGTAGACTTCACTGCTATCCACAAATTATCGCTTTTTTATTAAAACATTAATTGATAATCAGTAGCTTTTATTGTTGCTGAAACTTCCTGAAACTACGAAGATAATGTAGTTAAAATATGGTGCACCGTATTTGTAGTTATTTGTAAATTGGTTCAGTAGTTTTCGTGGTTAGTGATCACAAACTGGGAAAAATGGCTTCTATATATATTATATTATGATATTATGAATATATATATTCATACGAATATATTAAGACGAAAGAAGGCCCTTCATTGGTAGTAATAGTACAGGTTTATATATATATATATATATATATATATATATATATATATATATATATATATATATATATATATATATATATATATTTATATATATATATATATATATATATATATATATATATATATATATATATATATAAATATACATATATAAACCTGTACTATTACTACCAATGAAGGGCCTTCTTTCGTCTAACTCAACCTCAAGGTTTTTTCTCCAATTGAGGAAGGGTGTGCCCCATGATATATACATACACAACACAGTCCATTTAGGTAGCATAGCTGCATTAAAGTGTATCTGAATTCAACAATTTATATTTATCTGATTTCAACAATTAATAATAAAATATAAAAATTAATATTTTATCCAAGAACAAATATTTCATGTCTAAATAAGTTTTTGTTATACATCCAAGTTTGGAATGATACTTGTTTCAAAAGAAATTTTTATTGAAGTCCATAAATATTTGATGTCATTATCTGTTGAATAAAAAAACATAACAAAGGCTTTTTTTTTTATATATGTTTATAAGGCTTTGTCAGATTGTTCTACCTGGATTCATCAAATGTTAAGTGGATAAAACCATTTTTTTTTTTTTTTTTTTTTTAATTTATCAGACTTTCCTTCTGGATGCTGATTAACAAGTTCTACTATATATTTTGTGTTATTCATTTCTGCTTATTTTCACAAAAAACTGGACCATTTTATCAGAAAATCTGATAATTATACTTGAACATTCTGTTTGTTTAAATTTATAAAATTTTATATAATGTGGGTTAGCACTGAAAATTATATCCTAAAATTACAAATTATATATATATTATATAATGCTGTTATTGATGCTGAAATTTTAGCACAGCCCTGCTTGTTGAACAATGGTGATCAACCACTCCTGGGTAAGTGAGGCCTGCAGTATAACCCATCCTATGCTCATGGTTGTGACCCATACCAAACACCATACAGCCAAAAGGCCTGATAAGAAAAAAAAGTTTATAAACATACAAATAAAAATATGAACATCAGCTTGTTATTGTTATCAAACTATCTGTTTGATTTAATTATTTCAATTCATTAATGATCCTCTCATAATTCATAAATTTTATTTTTTTAAAATGGATCCAAAAGTACATAATAAAATTTCCCATATAATCTAATGTGAAACTAGTAAACTATTAGTCAATTCTATCATATTTACATTATTAAAAAACTAGCTTAAAATGTTATAGATTCATCAGTTCAACAAGCATACAAAGCAGCAATTTTAATATTAAATTATATACAAATGTATGACAAAAAGTCAAATGCAAATTTTACTTCAACCAAGTCCATTTATTGTGTGAGGTGGTTTTCTTACGATTAGGATCTTACCCCCCCCTCTACTGTTTGTGAGATTCCTTCTCCCTCTCAAATGAGATTAGCTTTAGAAGTTTCAAATAACTAAATATTCACGAATTTTCCTACATACCACTAAATTCATGAGTGTTAATACTTATAGTAAACTTCTAACATAATTACTTGTAACATACACTTAAATTCTTTGAATTAGAAAGATGATATGATATTTTCAAATTTTTATTATCATTATTTAATTTCTCGATTTTACATTTTCAGATGGTTTTACATTGCAGAAGCCAGCCAATCCTACCCAGTTTGTCTTATCCAGTCTTCATGCTTGTTCCTTCTGTGACTCAGGAACCTGACAAGACAACATCCACCATACCGGAGGACGGGTAAGGTTAAAATATTGGGATATTGCCCTATAAAAAGGAATTGATTTATATCACAAAAGGAGATGAGGGACTTGAAGGTCGAGCGAATTGGGGGGAGGGTCTCAGTGCGCTTGGTACTGAAGGTTGTCGGTTCGAATCCCACCTATGTGTGGTGGGTGGTGGACCCACAAAATGAATCTTGATCATCCCACCATGGCTAGAATAGGTTTGTAACCTGTAGGATAACCTGTCCTTCTTGCCCTAGATGGAGTACAAAGGGATGTTAAGCCTAAATAAGCATAAACAAACAAAAGAATATGAAGATTTATATAGATGTCCAAGAAATAAAATGGGTCATAGAAATAGACAATTAAAACAAAGTACTGTTATTTTCACAAGTTATACCTTTAATTAGAATGGAAAAAACCTAAATAAATTAAACTAGTTCAGCAATTGTCTTTATTTTAAATGTTTGTTTAAATATTTGTTTTAAACAAAAAATACAATTTTTTATGTAGTTTTGATAAAAACTACTATGAATAGTTTTAATAATAGTTTAATATTACTTAAAAATATATTTCAAGTACTATGTAGAGTATAGAATGTTATAAATCTATACTTATTAAATTATTTAAATATTTATAATTTATGCTCATTAACCATTAAGAAGTTTAATATAGAAACAAATAAGAAAAGTATTTCATTAAAGAAATATAAAGGATTACTTAAATGGTATCACATTTAAAATCATGAAGCGTGAAATACTTACAAGGGGACGTTTGGAGTTGTAACTCAAAATAACTGAAAATAATATCAGTTTTTAGTTTAAAAATTTTCCTCACCCATATTTTTATTTTAAATTGCATTGAAACCCTAAGATTGATAAATAATCTAAAATTAAAATCAGGTTTTGGTTTAAAAAAAGCTCCCCTTACCTATATATTTTTTTAAATGGTATTATTTGAAATTTATTGGGTAAAAATGAAAATAATAATAGAAATATATCATTTTAAAACGTCTTATTTATATAATATAGGTGAGGAAAACTTTTAAACTAAAAACTGATATTATTTTTAGTTTCCTCATCACAAAAAACATGTAGAAACTAAAAATCATTTTTTTTTTACCTTTAAAACTTTGCATGATTTTAGAAGAAGATGCTGTCAATTTCTGAAAAAATGTAAATAATTTGTGCTATCTCACACATTTCGCCACCAATTAAAACCAAATTTTAAGGTCATCTAGAAGCTGTAAAACTGCATAGTTTAGCCCAAATCCAGAGGCCACAGGAGTTCCCCTTATTGAGATATCTTAAGTTATAGCTGACCTTGGATTTTTTCATTCACATCAGTTTTTGTCCACTAAAATCTCGAGTAATCTCAATGTTATATGCATGGATAAAAAGCAGAATGTATGCTAATTCTAGTAATGCTATTACTATTGTAATCGGTTGAACACAGCAGTTGTTATGGGCATTAGAAATTGTTGATGAAATCTAAACTTCAAAATTTTAACTCCTCGAAGGTGTAAATATATTTTTTTGATTTTGATAAAATATTCACATTTTATGGTGCGTTAAATCGAGATTTGAGGTCAGTTGTCCATGAAAAAAAAATTGCCACTGATTTACAGCGGATTTCCTTGGAATTTTGTCATTTTTTTGGAGTTTTTGAGCACCCTAAAGCCGGGTAGTGTCTTGAGCATAACACATGTATTTTTATATCAAATACAATACATAACTTTAATTAAATCTCTCTATCTTGATTGAAAGCTGAGAGTAAAAATAAAACGTGATTTTCATATTTAATTTTTTTTTTTGGCTCCTAATGCTCATTGGCGGCTATAATTCTAGTTTTGCACTATTATAGACCCCTAATACCCACAAAAAAATTGGCATTCATATCTGTGAGTTACAACTACAAACGTCCCCTTCTTAGTATAGGAAAGCCTTTATTATTAAATAAAGTTTGGAAATTACAATGATCTTGAGAAAATAACAACTAATCAAAATTAGATGTTGAATAGCATGTAATGGTTTATCGATGGCTAAAGTAATGTTTTAGAAGTTAACATAGAATATTGCATCAAATTGAACTAAGAAACTTTCTTTTTTATCATCTGTATTACATTTTCCTATCTTTTTGGACAAAAGAAATAGATATGTAAAAAGGTAATACAAAGTATAATGAATATTCTGAAAAGGGAATATAAGGAAAGTCAATATTTTTTATATTCAAAACATTATTTGTTCTAATCGGTATCACCAACTATTTTACCTTATTGTTATATTTTTAAGTAATTAAATATAACAAGAGATAAAACTACTTCTATTTATCTTTTCAGATTTGAAGTCTCTCAGTTCCATAGCCAAGATGAACTTGGTCGTGTTGTCTTTGGATTCCATGGCCCAGACCAGTCTAGGATGGAGGCAAGATCGCTTGATGGTTCAGTTAGGGGATCCTACAGCTATATTGATCCTTATGGTCATATAGTTAAGGTGAGTTAATAAAATATATTATTTTAATAACAAATTTCAGTACATTACATCATCATGATGTGAACCATACTAACTGATACACTTCAAAAGAAGATTGGAATTAATCTCCTCTCCGAGGGTAAATTTTCCCTTCTGATAGAAAAATGGATTTACTCATACTACTAACAGTTGATATAAATGTGATAAAATATAGTGGAATCACTTAATTACAATAATGGGGCATCTATAGATGGTGATGAATGTGATCTGAACTGTCAATAAGTAAAATGTATTTATTGGCAGGGGAGCATACTCATATGAAGCTGCCAACATCTATTATGCTGTGGGGAAAGGTATAAAGAAAATAAAAATAATGAAGAAGTGTTATAACACAATTATAAATTTATATGCTCTTTAAAAAAGAAAAAAAAAATGTAATTTTATGTTGAAATATTTTTAATTTTAAAACGGTTTAATGTTATGATAATAGACCATATCAAATTTAATACCAATTTTAAATCAGCTAGTATTATTGGTTTTTAATTCTCTTCATAATAGATGTGCACAGTTTTACATATTCAATTTTTTTTTAATTTTATCTTTTGAGGATGATTTATATACAGATTCTTGATTTATGTGATTATATTTCTAATATTCCTTTGTCGAATGAAAGGCCTTGATAACTAGTATATCACTCATACTTTTAATTTCTCAGTTTCTAATGTACAACAAATATTTTATTGTACCTTGTCTGCTGCATAACATATCAGAGAAAGCCTAAAAACTAGCCCAAAATGTTGCAACACATTAATTTGACTGCCACCCTGGCAATTAGCTCTAGATTACTAAAATTAACTATTACATACTTATCACAAACATAATTATAAATGTATGAACATCCTGAAAATGCTAAAACTATTTATTTAAATCTGAATATGATTCTTTGTACCATTTTATTTACAAATGTTCAATAAAAGTTGGTCATTCAATATTACTAATATATTTTATATCAATGAACACTAATACGAAATTGTATCTTCAGAGGTGTTCGGTTTATTCAAAATTTACATTGACAACACATTCCAGTCTAAGGAATTGACTGAAAAGTAAAAGGATCACACCAATTTTCATTGATATGTGTTTAAAATTATATTTATAAACAATATAGTATTGATGTAACATGATTATTATTTACAATATTATATTTCATTCACAAAGAGATATATCTAGACTTAATGACTAATATTATATGTATAAAGCCTACAATCATGATTTCATTTATAGAGGGCGTAGCAGATTGATAGCTGCATGTCAACTCATGGTTCAGTTACAAAGTCTTTGCCTTGGTGTCAGAACATTATTGATTGGTTATGTGCTGCCTTTGCAAATAGCCAAATACCAGAGTGGGCATTATTTTCACTAATGTATTAAAATACAAATATAGTCATTTTCATATTGGAAAGATTACCATAAATCTCAAATGATTATTTAAAATTAAGTATTATTATTAAATAAAAAAAAATTTCAATCAGTATTTTGTCATATGTTCTCTCTTTAAAATTTAATAATTACAACATACAGACAGCCTTCCACTCAACATACAGATACCATCCGCTATGTTTAAGGAGATTCTTTTAATTCAATTAAATTAGTATTTAGGCTAATATTTTATATCTTATACTTTGAATGAAAATAACTCCATTGAAATAAATTTGTTAGAAGGTGGAGTGTACATCCTGAAACATTTTGCAGCATGTAATTATTAAATTAAAATGGAAAAATCTAAATACTTTAAGAATCTTCTTGAATTTTTCACAATAAATTAAATTTTTACTTAAATCAAAACTTACAATAATAGAGTTATTAAAACAACTTGATAACAATACACATAGAAACAATAACATTCACTATTCATTGGAAAATTGCTTAATAAATATGTTCACAGATGCAGTACTGGGACGATGGTACAGGTTTTCACATCGCTGGTAATGCATTGCCAGGTGATCCAGCTTACACCCCAGAAGTGAAAGCCGCCCGAGAACAACACCTTAGGATATACAAACAAACTTTGGCAGCAGCCCAACATCTGTTGCAGCAGAGGCAATAATAATATTTTCTATTAAAAAAAATCTATTTATTCTTATAAAAATGAACATATAAATTTGTTTAAACTTAAATATTGTCTAGAATTATGAATGCTTTTTTCCTTTTGTATATACATTTCTTTAAAGTTATGACTTATACAGAATCAATTGTATTAATGGTAAATTACTATATGAATTTAATATTTTTTAACAAACTTTAAAATCAAGAACAACTCCATTAAGTCTCAGGTTAGGCGGCTCTATGGCCAAGCGATTTGGGGCGAGGGTCTTAGGGCACTTGCATTGGAAGGTCATGGGTTCGAATCCCACCTGGGTGGGTTAAAATTTATTTCGTGGTGGACCAATGAAATGAATCTTGACCTTCCCACCATGGCTAGAATAGGTTTATAACCTGTAGGATAGCCAATCCTTCCAGCCCTAGTTTGAGTACCTAAGGTCATTAAGTCCCAAATAAAAAAAAAAGGTTCAGGTTAACCAGTGAGGTAAATTAATAAAATAATTGGTTTTCCACAAGCCTAAAAAAAAAAAAAAAAAATTGATGGATCTTTAATCCATAGTAATAGCAAATAAAAAAGTATTTATTAGGTTATATAATTAAAAACTAATGATCTTTTACAATGAAATAAAATGAAAAAATAAACTTTATTCTGGGACATATACTCCCCTAAGAATAATAATAATGCACAGTTACAAGTACAATTGTCTGGCCGTATTATTTACAAATAAAATGCTTCATTTATTACAGCATACATTTTTGGCAGTAAAAAAAAAATATATGTATACACAGAGTGTTCCGAATTTAAATGGCAAAACTTCAGGAACTTATAGGGGACTGAAAACTAAGACAAAAAGTCCTTTAGAGATTTGCTCGTTTTTGCTTAGTTTAAGAGAAAATCGCAAAAAAAAAAAAAAAAAAAAAACAAGTTTTCATTTTTATACTTATTTATTTACATTTATATTTATGTTATGTTCTTTTTAATGTAAATATTGCTCAAAATGTTGTCCTCTTGCACCAATGCAAGCATTACATCTAGCACTCACTTGATAAATTGCAGCAAAACATTGTTCTGATGATATTTGGTGTACTGCATCTATGATTCGGTCTCTTAATTGCTCTCTTGAGTTGATTGACACCGAATAAACTTTCTGCTTCAAGGTTCCCCATACAAAGAAATTCATGGGTGATCTGGGTGGCCAAGGTACTACTCCTCCACATCCAATCCATCGTTGTGGATAATTTATATCCAGCCAAGCTCGAGCAACTCTGCTATAATGAGCTAGACATCCATCGAGTTGGAACCACATTTCAATCCGCTGTTGTAAGGGAATGTCATCTAAAAAATTAGAAAAGTTCTTTCTCCAAAAAATGTGTAAATGTGATACCATTCAGTCTTCCAGGTAAAAAATATGGTCCCACCAGCAATCCGTTCCAAATTCTAAGCCAAACGTTAATAGCAAATTCATGCTGAAACATATTCTCTCTAATAAATCTGGGATTTTCAACAGCCCATACATGATAATTTCTTTGATTAAGAATTCCTTCTCTTGTATTGGTAGCTTCATCGGTCGATATAATTAGAATATGTATGCGCATTGTGGCTGATGCTATTCACACAAAAATATCTGAGTAACTGATTGAAGACTGATTTAGGTATTATAATCCTAGAAGGAAGCCAAAATGTAAACAAATAAAAGTAAAAACCTAATGTTATCCTTTACATTCTTTTATTTGTTTACATTTTGGCTTCCTTCTAGGATTATAATTCCTAAATCAGTCTTCAGTCAGTTACTCAGATATTTTTGTGTGAATAGCATCAGCCACAATGCCGCATACATATTCTAATGTTGAATACGCTGATATGATTTTTGTGTATGGTTTCTGTTATGGTAATGCTTTAGAAGCGGTGCGGGAGTATGCGCGCCGATTTCCATATAGAAGAGTGCCTAATCGACGAGTCTTTTCGTTAACTTTTAATAGACTACCAGAGACTGGGTCATTTTAATACGTAACGAAGGCGACCAATTCCAGTCAGCAATAAGAGCAGATTTTCGGAGAAGAAATTGAGTCCAACGCCACTTCGATAACAATCCTGAGACTAGCATCCGAAGACCATCTGCTGCATTAGCAATATCGCGGCAAGCAATATGGCGAACTTTGAAAGGTGATAATCGCTACCTATACCATCTTCAAAAAGTTCAGAATTTATCACCTCAAGATTATGTCAAGAGATTGAATTTAGAAGTAACTGGTTTCTTGACAAAATTCGCGATGATAATATATTTCCATTAAAAATTATATCTACCCACCCTAAGCTACCTATGCAAGAGAAGGAATTGTTAATCAAAGAAATTATCATGTATGGGCTCTTGAAAATCCCAGAGCTATTAGAGAGAATTAGTTTCAGCATGAATTTGCTATTAACGTTTGGCTTAGAATTTGGAACGGATTGCTGGTGGGACCATATTTTTTACCTGGAAGACTGAATGGTATCACATTTACACATTTTTTGGAGAAAGAACTTTTCTAATTTTTTAGATGACATTCCCTTACAACTTCATTAAAAAGAACATAACATAAATATAAATGTAAATAAATAAGTATAAAAATGAAAACTTGTTTTTTTTTTTTTTTTTTTTTTTTTAGATTTTCTCTAAAACAAAGCAAAAACGAGCAAATCTCTAAAGGACTTTTTGTCTTAGTTTTTCGGTCCCCTATAAGTTCCTGAAGTTTTGCCATTTAAATTCGGGACACCCTGTATATATGTACATATAACAGAAAGAAAGAGAAAAAAAATGTAATTCTAAGTATTTATTTAATCATTTACATATTTATGATAGATACAAAGATACAATAATGGATTATTTAAGTTACTACAACTTCGAATCATTTGTTTCAGTGATGACAGCTCATATTCAGACAGCCCTGAACATAGTTCTGCTCAAGATATAAATCAGTACGAAGATGCATCCCAAGTACATAAAGAGCACCAGGACAATAGTTTGTATGAGGATGACAAAGAATCTATTTCATTGGAAAACCCTGAACTTCTTGGAAATCATAATGTATATCAGGAAGATGAAAAGAAAGAAGACAATGATCCTGAAAAAGAAGAAGTAGAAGGTGAGGTGGATCTTGGAGAAGATGTTGTACCTGATGAAGACTTAGAAGAGGAAGGTTATGAGAATGACCAACCAGAAACAGGTAATGATAAATATGGTGAAGAAGCGGAAAACGATAGAACTAAAGAAATAAATGATTCTTACAATCATGATCAAATTATTATCAGGCTTAAACACTTGATGGGCTATAACCAGAATGAGGAAAGTGGTCAACAAGATGTAAGTGAAGATGAAAAAGAAAGCTCAGAGGGAAGTATTGACCATAGTGATGACATATATATCCAGAATCACAAGATGGAAGAAGATGATGCAGATAAAGATGAAGGAGATAATCATGTGAAGGAGGAAAGTAATGAAGCTGATAAGTCAGAACAGTATTCTACTGAAGATGAATCTAATGAAAAATACACTGATGCCAGTGAAGGAAATGATAGTCATTATTATCAGGAAGAAGATCAAGGTATTATTAGAAATGAAAGTAATGTAAATTCAGAAGAGAATAATTCAGAACCTGACAACAGTTATGAACCTGAAATGTCAGAGAACAGAAATAATGAAATGAAACTAGTTGTTCAACCTTTAGCTCAACCTGAAACAGAATATATTCAAGAAGCAACACCAGAAAAAAGCAATCCTAATACAGAGGTAGAAACACCAACAGAAAAAAAGAGAGGTTTCTTCTATCACTTCCAACACACTATCCCTAGGCCAACGGAGAGGATTGAAGAAGCTGTAGAAAGGGGTATGAAATCAGCAGATAAAATTGAGGTGCCACCGTCAGCGATACATGATCCACAGATTGCTCCATATCCTTTTTACAACTAAAATGTTTTTGATATCTACTAAGTGTGTTAGCCTTTGATAACAACCTGTATATAAGGCCACTGTTTCTGGAATGAAAATTATTGGTCACTAGCATATCACAAATAGTGATGTTCATAATCACCTAGAGATCAAATAAAATTGAATTTAAGAAGTATTTCCACATGTGAACGTGTGATCAAAAGATCTATACAAAACATCCAATATCAGCTCCAGCTGGATTCAATTTTGTGTTTGTAATTAGTATTTTACTAATATAATAATAAGACATTTTTATAGCTGGATTAGATGTTTTCCATTAATATTGACAACAATAATGAAGAACACGAAAAGATGTAAACAAGATAGATTTGCTATGGCTGTGAGTGCAAATGTAATTCAATGTGAGTGAGTTTGTGAGTTCTTCATACCCATTAAGTGTAGTTGTAAATAGAGACAAGTAGTTTTATATTTTTACAAAATTTTTAATATTTTTCTTTTATAGGTATTAAAACTATTTATGTTTTTGTGGGGAGTGGCAAATAAACAGAGAAGGTTACTTTTATTATGAATTGATAAAATGTTTATTAAAATTGCTTAATTGCTCATCTAATTGCTTCAGTTTGGAGCTTATTAGTAAATATCATTTCTTTACTTGAGAAATTGATAAAACTATTGACTGTGATGTAAAAGAAAATGGGAAGCATGAAAATAATAAAACATTAATTTTAAGTTGTTTTTTTCTTACCTAATCTAATTTTAATGCTTTAAAAAATCCATGCTCAAAATATAGACCACTTGGTTCTATATTATATGTATATGTACCAATTTGTTCCAATTTCTTTTAATTTATCAACTAAACTTTTTTTAGTGTTTATTGAAGACATAACCATTTATTCTTAAAATATCAATAATTTGCAATTATTATTAATGGTTTGAATGTGCAGTCAGAGTCAGAAGTATTCCTACACCAGTTATAAATCATTAGAAATAACAAATATTAGCATTATTTAACACGATTTATTTCAAACAATAAGTCCATTTAATGTAGACATCAACACGTTTATTTATAAATATATTTTTGTATTTATAGGACATTTCACAAAATAATACATAAAGAATAACTGAAAAACAACAATAACATCATGAGACAAAAGTATTCGTACACTTGATAAACTTTCTATTTAATATTGACATTCGAGAACAATTAGTAATAGGGTGTATAAAAAAATTATGACCTTATTTCAAATTCCAGAGTTCAAAAGTCTGTAATTATCTTAATGCTATTTATTATTTACCAATTCTTAATAATCCCTTTAGAGCATTCTCTAAGCTTGTTTACTAATACTGGACTTCTTAAAAAAAAGCCTCAGTTCAGTTATTTATTTCAAAGAAGAAACATGAGTGTCCAACGAAATTCTCGTAATTTTAAGACATTACTGGAAAAATAATTTCACAACCACTGAAGCAACTCGTGAAATTATTAAAAATGAAGGGGAAGGTATACTCACGAACTTGCCTGGGAGTGTAGTGTTTCAAAAGATAATGTTAGTCGCCATCTTCTCTCCATGGGGAAGGTGAAAAACACCTGTAGATTGGTCCCTCTCCTCAACAATCTTACAAAAGTTGAGAAAAGTTTACAGAACTTCATGGGTTTGAACTCTTGTCACATCCACCATATAGTCCAGACCTCGCATCTTCGGATTACTGCTTGTTTCGATCCATGGCCAATTTTCTTCAAGGGAAAAAAATTGATAATTTTGCGGAAGTTGAAATGCTGTCCAAGAGTTCTCTGACAGCCATTCCAAGGAATGTTATCAGTGTGGCATTGAGCAATCGGCTAGCAGATGGGTAATGACGGTAGATAACAATGGACTATACTTTAAGTATTAATTGTATTTTATATCAAAGAAATAATAATACAAATATTTGTTTTAAAAACGGAAAATCAGTAAGAATCGTAATTCGACATCTCCACCACACAACACCTGCTGATATTATAGAAGAAGAACTCACTTCCATGGGATTCAAAGTACGGCAAATCATAAATGTTGTCAAAGATAACAAAAATAATCCTGGAACAGGTAACAAAACACCATTACCATTATTTTTTGTTGACCTTGAGCCGACTCCTGGAGTGGAAAAAATCTTCGAGGTTAAGAGGTTCTACTACAAAATGTTGTAGTAGAGAAACCTTATCCAAAAAGGGACATTGTTCAATGCCACAATTGCCAATCATACGGACACACTAAGCGCTATTGCCATCATATCCCAAGATGTGTGAGGTGTGGCGATTCACACAAAACCGAAGACTGTAACAAGTCGCGTGATAGTCCAGCCGTATGCACTTTATGCCACAAGGGCCATCCGGCAAACTATAAAGGGTGCGAAACTTACAAAAAGCTGAAGGCACAATTTCAACCTGCCCAAACTAGCAACGAAGAAACAAGGCCAAGAAGACAGCTCTCTAGAATGGTAAATGAAACCATCTCCTATGCTAATATGATGGGTGGCAGGGAGCTAGCTACTGAAACAGGGGCCATGCCACAACCCCAGCCTCATAGAATATATCATGAATCCCAATATCCTACCCTTAACCAAATCCCTCAGTCTCAAACCCAGCTCCCACAAAATCCCATAATCCAACCCAATAAAAATAACATATCTACAATTCCTCATATTCCGCCTCCTCCTAATGCCACTGATATCTCTTCTATCCTTAACTCTTTCCTCTCGGAATTTCGATCCATGATTACACCTCTTATATCACTCCTTACAATTGCATTATCCCACATTATCATCCCAGCCCAAAGAAATCCCTAAATGAAACCTTCCCTATCCATTCTCCTCTGGAGTGCGAATAGTATTCGGAATCATACTGACGAGTTGACAGCACTACTACACGACAGTAACATTGATATAGCCCTGATTACTGAAACTCGACTAACTAGTAACAGAACACTCAATATAGCACAATACGAAACCCATCGGACGGATCACCCGGACGGGAAAGCTCATGGTGGCACTGCCGTCATCATCCATCATTCCCTCTCTCATTACTTACTACCTTTACCGAATCATAGCTTCCTACAAAAAACTGCAGTTGTTATCAAAACCTTCTCTTTCCCTCTTACAATAGCTGCAGCTTATTGTCCTCCTGGAAAAACAGTCTCCATCACCCAATTCAGTTCCTTCCTTGATTCCCTTGGAAACCACTTCCTTCTAGGTTTAGACCTGAACGCCAAACACCAACAGTGGGGTGCCAGAATCATTAACTCCCGTGGCCGAACACTACTGTCGGCACTAAATTCCAGCAATAGTCACTACATTTCTCCCAGCACTCCTACCTACTGGCCAACAGATCCCAGCCATAATCCTGACCTCCTTGATTTTTTCATCCACACAGGTCTAGGCACAATTAATCATTCCATTAAACGCCTAGACAACCTCTCATCTGATCACAGTCCTCTAATCCTAACCCTATCCTTAGCGCCGATCCCCAAACTTCCTCCCCCATCATTTATTAGAGGTCAATTAACTGGAACCTCTTCCGTCAAAAACTAGCTGATTCGATTGACCTCAGAGCATCCCTGAAAACACCCCAAGAACTTGATGAAGCAGCCAACTCCTTTACTAATTCAATTCAACAAGCAGCAGCTTGGAATGCATCTTTTCCTCAACCTTCCTATATCAACCGTATAAAAAATCCTGTGCCACAAGAACTAATAGACCTTATCCAAACTAAACGTCATTATAGATCCCTATGGCAAAGATCCAGGCATCCTGACGATCGGAGATTATATAATCACTATACCAAAATAATTAAAAATAAATTGTCCTCCTTTAGATCCCAATCTTACAACTCCTATCTTTCCTCTCTCTCTACCTCTGACAACTCCCTCTGGAACCTAACCAAAAAAATCCTTAAATACCAGCATATATCCCAACCTCTCCGACTCGAAGATGGATCCTGGGCTGCCTCAGATGAGAACAGAGCAGAAGAATTTGCCAAGCACCTTTCCAGCACATTTATTCCCCATCCCGAACAAATCCCCTCCCACACTGCAAAAGTTCACCAATTCCTTAATTCACCGATTCCCCTCTCCTTACCTCCTAACGCAGTTAACCCCTCTGAGGTCAAATTCCTCCTAAAAAAGTTGAAGAACCGCAAATCACCTGGATATGACCTGCTCACCATCCAGATCCTCCGACAACTCCCACAAAAAGCCATCATCTTCCTAACTTACATCTACAATTGTATCCTTCGCACGACCCACTTTCCTCTGATATGGAAACACTCAATCATCATTCTTTTTCTAAAACCTGGCAAACCTCATCATATAGACCTATAAGTCTCCTTCCCATCCTTTCAAAAATCTTTGAAAAAATCCTTCTAAAACGTATCCTACCTATACTTGAATCCCAAAACATCCCTTCCCACCAATTTGGATTCCGGACTGGTCACTCCACCGTTCAACAAGGCCTTCGTGTTGTTGATCACATATCCTCTGCCCTTGAAAACAAGCAGTATAGCTCTGGTGCATTTCTGGATGTAGCACAAGCTTTCGACTGGGTGTGGCACCAGGGCTTGCTCTTCAAGCTCAAGACCCACTTACCCCAATCCCTATTCCTAGTCCTACGATCCTATCTCTCAAATCGTTCCTTTCGAGTCCGCTGTGGCTCAGAGTTCTCTAACTGTTATCCTATCGATGCCGGAGTACCACAAGGTAGCGTCCTAGGTCCCGTCCTCTATAATCTCTTCACTGCTGATATACCAACCAATCCTAATACCTTTTTAGCTACATTTGCAGATAATACTGCCATCCTATCATCCCATTCAGATCCCAAACTTGCTTCCCTCAACCTCCAAAGACATCTTCTACAGATCGAAGCTTGGTGCAATCAGTAGAGAATAAAAGTTAATGAAGCCAAATGCAGTCATATAACATTTACACTTCGCCAAAAATCCTGTCCTCCCATCCACTTCAATAATATCCCTATTCCTATATCCGACGCAGTACGTTACGTTGGCTTTCATCTTGACAAAAGACTGACCTGGAACCCTCATACTAGACCCAAAAGTCAAGAACTAAACAGGAGATTCAGCCAACTTTACAGACTACTAGGCAGGAATTCTCATTTTTCAATTGATAACAAACTCCTCATATACAAAACAATCTTAAAACCAAAGTGGACCTACGGACTTGAACTGTGGGGGACAGCAAGACAATCCAATATCAAACGCATTCAATCATTCCAATCCAAAGTCCTCTGAACAATTGTCAATGCACCATATTATGTTACCAATAAAACCCTACATAACGACCTAAAAATCCCATTTGTCCTTGACCTCATTCCTTCAAAATTCTTGAAATTTCATCAAAATCTATCCAATCATCCTAATCCTCTGGCTCAATCCTTGTCCAGCTCTAACCATCCCTATAACCCCCCCCAGAAGATTGAAACGGCAATGGCCCTGAGACCTTTTGTATTATAATGTTATGTTGGAGTCCTGGTAATGACCAGCTTCACTCAAGTTCTAAGCATATGTGGCTATAGCGCTCCCACTCAGCCTCCACTGGATATTACTGGTGATGCAGCTGAGAGAGCAGCGCTGGGATCTCTACGGGTCTGGCCTTGACTCCCTGTTGTATTTTATCTCTTATTATTATCAATAGTGTATGGATGAGAACTTGTATATATGGTACGAATGAACTACATGATTAGCACTGTTACTTATTGCCCTTAACTGAGGCAGATTGTACATATATTTCAATAAAATAATAATTAAAAAAAAAAAAAAAAACGGTCATTTTTTTTATACACCCTATTATTTAGTAGGGCCAACTTTGGTTTTTAATATGCCCTATATGCTTTTTGGCATCGAATTCACTAATTTTTGTGTCAAAGTAACAATAAT
This sequence comes from Euschistus heros, assembly GCA_003667255.2. NCBI lineage: Eukaryota > Metazoa > Arthropoda > Insecta > Hemiptera > Pentatomidae > Euschistus > Euschistus heros. The sequence goes on from RCWM02000544.1 coordinate 496,621, forward strand.
TTTGTAATAATAACGTCGCATAAATTAAAAACTGATCTTTGCCCTCCCTGAAATATCTCCTAGTTCCGGCCCTGATTTTATATGATTCATTATGCTCACTCTAGCATCATTCAAACAACCTTGTACCACGAGTCACTTTTCTGTATTCCTAACATTTCATATTTCCATTCCTATACTTTTTTCTTCATACTTTAAGGCCCCTCTGAAGATTAAACATTTCAATTTTACCATCATCGTTAAATATTATCCTATTCCCAAGGTCACAATCCTATTTTTTATGGTCTTTGGCACATTGATATCTTAATATTGCTTATTGATGGTTTACTCCTAGCTGTCCTGGGAGAAGCTCGTTCCATCTCAAGCATTAGCGCATTGCTTAAACACTCCCTTTTTTCTCATCTTTCAGACAAATGTTCATCTACTAATTTAGTGGCACTGATTCTTGGTTTTCTTGTAACTTTTATCGTGATATGTCTTTCATATTTAGAGTAAATTTTCCTTATTCATCCTGTTCTCTCTGTATATTTAAAAGTTTTTCTCATTCCATACTTTTTAATAGCATCTTGGACTATTGAGTGAGGTCTGGTCACTGCTCGAAGCGACCATAACTCATTATGTAGGCGTAAAATAATTTGTATTTCCTCTTCATTCGTATCTCTGGTTTGGCGCCCCATTTTCAATTTACGAATAGCAGTAATAAGCACTAATAATCGCTACACCTTTACAAATAATGTCAAGGTATTGACTGATTGCAGGTTATCCTCAAAATATTAAGACAGGGGGTAGGAACAACAGTGTACGAATACTTTTGACTCATAAAAATGAGGCATTTTACTATAATGTATATGATATTAAGCTAAATTCAGTCAATTTTCTCATTTGAAAATATTAACTCTATTTTATAATCATGAATGCAATATTATATGTGTTTAAATTAAATAAATATGTAATAAATACAAAATTAAACGAAAGAAAATAAAACTTATACTAGTGCACAAATACTTTTGACTCTTAACTGCAAATCATTGACCATTCATTAAATTGACAACATTGTTTTGTTTTGTTAATCCTGATGAGTAATAAATGTTTTAAGTGGTTCATACTATGATACATTTTGCAGATAAAATGGATGTAGTTGGTTTTTCTGCTGAAGAAGTTGTTTTTGATGAGAAAGTTTCAAATTTGTGGTATTCAGGGGTTAATGCCAAATCTATTATACATATGTCAAACAAAGAGTCATTTTTTAATATAATACTGTAGTTCTCCTATTCTCCACACAAAATTATGGCCATTTTAACATTTTATTATAAAAGATATTAGGATTACTTACTTTTCCTAGCCTGCATTTTATTTCTAAAAGTTATAAAACCTGTTTTTTGCAATTGCTATTTTAATGTATAAGGTTAGGCTGTTAAGGACTATCTACTAAGACTCATTACCTTTTATTACAGGTTTTGGTAGGATATCTGTGGTCAATAAGGCTTCTTAAAAGTGATCTTTTATGAATATCACTTTCTCAAATCAAATCATACTTTGAAAAAGAATCACAATGCTGGTAATTTTAAAATAATGTTTGTAATATTTCTCAACAGCTCTTTAATATTTCACCATTTATCAGCCTTTCCAATTTCAGTACTAGAAAATGAGACTATGAAAAACAAGTTGATTGAATATAGAGAATATAGAGAGAGGGTGTTCTTGAGTAAAATTAGGTAGACATCATAAAGAATAAAAGTTTATATAATTAATTTAATAAATCAGTAAATTATAATTTAAAATGAAATAAAATTAATAACATTATTCTTAGTTATAAATAAAATAATGTTTAGTATATATTAGTAAGTTTGTACATCAACTTATTAATAATTTCACTTAAAGTAATAGTTCAAATATGGTGTAGAGTTCTCTCGGTGTATTACTACTACTTGATGCAGAGCCACTCGCTCCAAAGAAATATTGGTACATGTTGTACATCATGTCACCCATGCCATAAAAGATGTCTGGAACATTGACAGTAATTGGGAGGAACGGCAACTGTTCTAAGAGAGTACCCAAAGCACCCCACAGTATTCTAGCTTCTTCTACTTCTTTCCTAGTGCTGGAATAGAACAAAACCATTTAATATACACATCTATGTATTCCTAAAAAAAAAAAATAAATAAAAATAAAAATAATAATAAAAAATAAATAAATAGTAATGATGAAATATTAATTATATTAATTTTGCTTGCAAAATCCACTTTAACAACCATAAAATAATTGCAAAACATCAAGAAAGATGTCAAAAGAATAAAATTATTTTACAAGAATAGTAACAATAGATTATTATCTTACAATACAGATGGCTAAAATAATTTGTATTACAAGAATTGATAAGATTCATCTTACATTGAATAATTTAATGATTTATGTGAATAATTGATTAGGTGGAAAATATCTAAAAATCTGAATAAACTAGATACATTTACTCACTCACAGTAAATGAGCTATTTAGATTTATCTAGTAAAAAAAACAATTCGTACTATCAGTGCCTACAGTACTTTAACTTTTGTGTCTCCCTTGTTAATGCCTTTCCTATAGAGGTACACTGTGGAGTTCAAGAACCACTGGAATACGGTGCCCCAATAATAAACTTTCCTTAGACTGTAACAGCGTCTGTTTGAATTAAAGCAGTCGGATTGTCTTTTACTTTGCTGTAAACTCATTTAATCAGTAGACACTATGAATATTCTGGCTAGAAATACATAAAGATGTCCAAGAAATAAACAAAAAAACTAAAGTGTTTTATTTTTAATGCATGAAAATTAATGTGGAACTTATTAGAAAGAACAGTTGAGTTGTTTTTTATAATTGTTTTTTTTTAACTAGTCATAAATAACTTAGACGTAGTAAAACTACTTAAAGAAAGGACTAACCTAAAATAATTCAATGTATAGCTCCAATGGCTGATGCTAATTGTGTGATGGCATAGATAAGGGATGTACTTGCAGAGCAAACCTTAATATTGCAGATGAAATTGTTAATGTTCATAAACATTACCAATCATACCAATTGTATTTATAAAGAAAAGGAGTTGTTATTCAGCCCATAATTGATTGGTCTTTATTTAGCAACTTAAATCTGTAAGACTTCTTCTGTCCTATACTGTAATTCACAAAGCATTTTTTTTGTTTTAAGCCTAAATGAACTAGCAGGTGAAACCCTAAAGCTAATTTAAAAATAGCTATTTGATTTTTGCAGTCATTGTTTATCTGAGGTTATAAAAAAGTTTTAAAAACAAGGAATGTGACATAGTTCTGAAATAAATAATTTTTCAAAAAAATTGTTGCTAATAATTTTCATTAATTTAGAGGAGTAGAATTTATTTAGAGCATTCCAGCTAAAACTCCTGTTTATGATAGATTTTCTTACCTAAATGAGGCTTCATCCTCAACCAGCTGGCCAAAAGTAGCAGCAACTAAACAGTGTGTTAGAATCTGTGAACAGATGAACATTGGAACTAAATCCTTCTTGACATAGTAAACAGTAATGTATAGGTTAATCATCAATGTTAAATATATTTGATAGATAAAAATAAAAAAAGGTAATATAATAACTTACCTGATAAAAGATTGATTTGTATATTCATATGAAGGGAGATACTAAGAATATTTGGAAGTCAAATATTAAAAATAAAACGTGTTACAAGAAATTATCAATTATTCTACTAACAGACAATATGGTAGCCATTTACATTCATATGATTCCTGTAAGATTTTTCTTGGTCATAACAGCATTAATAGATAACTGCATTATGGATTAAGGATGTCAATTCAGCATAAACAATAGCAGTATTGTTTAATTGTAATGATATTTTGATTATATAATGAACAAAGAACTGGATATTTGTCAAGGTAAAGTTTCATTTAGAAGATTTATTGTTCTGCAGAGAAATATTATGGATTTTATTATTCTTTTTTACCAACATATTTGTTTTTTCCTTTCCATGTTTTAGTTTGTTCTAATGAAATAATTTACCATATATATTAAAAGATTCATAGTGTTATAGATTTCATAATCAGAACAGACAACTCCGATTTATCGAATTAGATTGATGAATTAATTGTCACTTTTATTGGAATTATTGTTATTTGAAAACTAGTTCCAAGTGTTAAACATTAATCATCAGTTCTAAAAACATACACGTTTTTCAAAACATCAGCATAGATTATATACAGTTATTTTTAGTTCATGGATGTTATTCAAATAAATATGCCAACTCATACACATCAATTTTTTTTTTTTTTGGTAATTTCGGAATTATAATAATTAAATAAGAAAATGTATGCTAAAAACGTCTGTGTACACTATTCATAGACAAAAAATATCCAATAAAAACTTGTTAACCATCTGAAGGATTACTGATATTGTACTCTTCTAAGCTATTTTTAGGCATCTAATATCTGTTGTCGTGCTAGGAAGTAAATTAAAATTTATATTTGTTCTCATAGGGATATTTTCATAGATATTAGAAAATTAGTCATTTTACCTTAAAAAAAAGGAAAGCCTTTGAGATAAACTGGCAAAGTAATTTCCAGAAATCACTCTACAGGCCAGAAAATTAACAGGTTTGAAGAAACTAGGAACTTTTGCAATCACTTAAGTTTGCATGTCCAAAAAATTCAAAGGAGTAAAGTCTGCCATAAAGTGATGATCCAATACTAATACTCTCTGCATTTGATTTCAGGTTGTGCCTTATTATGTCCAAATAAATATATAGATCCTTCACCAGAAAAGTGCTTCCTCCTCACTTGATCACTTACTATGAAAAGGAAGACAACAGGCAAAACAAGATCCTTCTATTCTGATTATTATTTGCTTGTTTGTTTATTTTTATGTTTATAAATGGAGGGGGAAAAAAAAATAAAATAGGTCCATCATTCCATCAATTAATTTAAGTTTTCCAGCACCAGAAGCACTAATACACCCCCAGACCATGATTACCCACCATCTATGTTAGTCATAGGGCATAAACGTTTAGCCTCTAGGCCTGTTTTTGGTTTTCGCCATACCTAACTATCAGATGAATAGACATTACTTTTACAATCCTAACTTAATAAAATTGTTCCCCGAAACTATGATTTGTTAACATATTATTTTGCAACATTTAGATGTTTTATACTATTCAATTTATTTATAAATGGTCATTTCCTAATTCTCTGGGAATTATATCTTGCTGTTTTTATTATGTTCTGTATTGTCTGTGGTATAACTTTAATGTCATTATCATTTTCTAGCATACCTGCTATGGAGGTGACACTGGTTTTTGGGTCTTTGTGAATAAAGAAGTCATCGGCGAATATAAGAGGTTTAACTCCTCTAGCTAGGTTAAGCCCTAAATCATTAATATCCAGTAAAAAAAGTACCCTAAAATGTCGATTTCTTAGAAATTGTCTAATAAATGAAAACATTTGTCCCTGACATCCCTAACATTTGGATTCCTATCGATGATAATTTTTGAAGTATGACAGCATGGTTTATGCTGTCGAAAGCTTTTAGTATGTCGAAGAAGACAGCAATCATTTGTTGATCCTTTACAATAGCATACTGTGCTTCTGTATCAAGAATCAATACTTGATCAATTGTTGATCGGCCTTTTCGGAAACCCGATTGAGAAGATTGGATAAAATTCTTCTTCTCCAGGATCCACATCAATCTTTTATTTACCATTCGTGCCATCACTTTGCAGAGGCAGCTTGTCAGGAATATTGGACGGTAACTGGATGGAATGAGCTTGTCTTTTTTAGTTTTGAGGATCGGAATAATTATCGAGTCTCGTCAGGTATTTGATATTATACCGGAATGCCAAATGTGATTATAATAGTCCAGTAACCATTGTTTTGTATTGTTTTAAAGTTTTATTATCATGTCATAATGGATATTATCGGGACCGGGTGACCAGCCTTTTACAATGTTTAATGTATAATTCAGTTCCCACATCGTAAATGGTAAATGGTACATGTATACAACATGTTGTAGTATGTTGAGTCTAATTTACTATTTTGATGTTCTATTTCTTTAGAGTCCACATTGAAACTATTATTTCTAGAATTGAATGTTTCTGAGTTGTGATCAGCAGCGGTATTTGAAACTTTTAATGGATCACCGGACAGCTGGTCATTGACTAAAATTATAAAGCGAGGTTAAGAGTTTTTTTGGAGTTAATTTTTCGGATCTTGTTCCAGACGGTACTAGTACTAGTAGAAGAATTTATGCTATCAATTTTTTTTTTTCCAAGATTCAATTTTATGTTGATTAAAGATATTACGGCAAATGGCTTTTTGTTTTTTGTATTCTATTAAATTATCAGAAGTCATGCGTCTGAGGAATTTTTTGTAGGCCTTACGGCGGTTTTTGAGGGCTTGTTTGCAGGCGTCATTAAACCAAGGAACAGCTGGTCTTTTTGAGTGGCCGGACGACATAGGTATCGCTGCTTGGGCTGCTTGAATGATAGTGATGGTTATTGCTAGGCATCCCTCTTCGATACTCAAATCAGATGGAGAGTTTTGGGGTGGAGTAGCTAAAGAGGTTAATTGAAGCCAGTCATCTTTGTCTAGAATATATCTGGGTTTTACTTGGTATATTGGGTTTAATGCGAGGAATTTTATAAGAATTGGGAAGTGGTCACTGCTATGCATATCGGGAAGTACAGTCCAGTCTAAATTATTGTAGAGTGTAGGGCTGCAAAGAGATAGGTTGAGAGCAGAAAATGTCCCGTAACTAGAACTGAGGAAAGTAGGTTGTGTTAATTTAATAAAAGTAAGTCGGAGAGCTCAATAAAATTTTCTATTATTTTTCCACGCATGTTAAGATCTTGGGAGCCCCATAATAGACTATGACCATTGAGATCACCTACAAATAGGACAGGACGTGGCAGTTGGTTAAATATGTCTAATAAATTCTGGGTTTCTATAGTACGATCTTGTGGCAAGTATATATTACAAACAGAAAATGTGAAATTTAGGTGTATCTTAGCAGCTACAACTTGGAGATGGGTATCTATTGAAATCGGCTCCGAATATTCTGATTCCTGAATAGCAAGAAGAACGCCATGGTGGCCATGATTCGGATTAGGGCTATCATTTCTATATATTTTAAAATTTTTTAATGTTCTATTTTCACTATTTAAAAGATTGGTTTCCTGGAGGGCTATACAGAAGGGGTTTACATTTCTTATCAAAATTTTTAAATCATTAAAGTGAGTCTTCAATCCGTTGCAATTCCATTGAAGTAACGACATACGTGTATAGTATTAAATAAAAAAGGCAATAATTCCAGGATAGAATAAGAAATGTCATGATGATTATGCAATGGATATAATATTTTGATAAAAAGCTAAATCACATAAACATAGCTCAACATTATATAATCAACATTAAACTTCCGTTTAAAGAAGCCACTGACATGGACATTGACACAGATTTTTACCCAAATTCTTCGAAGTGCCAGGAATCCACATTATAGAGGCTGGGTGTGCACTATCAGGGCCGCTGACAAGGGGGGGGGGGCAAAACCCCGGCTAATAAATAATAAGGTAGCTGGGCAATGCGATTGCGTTTCCTAATCTTGTTGGTCCAAGAGGATGTTAGATGTTAGTGGTTTAGTCGTGTTTAGTTCAATTATATATATTATGTTAAAATTCTAGAATTAATTGTTATAGTTCACTAATTTAACTGAAGTCCTGTATTGGATTCACTTTCAATTACTGGCTACTGGCTGAATCGTTAGCGGTATACCCACTAAATAAGAGGAAATATTTGTGGATCGGAACTTTGTTACTTGAGAACTTAATTCATTTTGCAGATATTATAGTAAAACTTTGTACTTAAACCGTAAATTAAATTTTACAGCAATACCAATATGTTTCCATTTCATAAATAGGGGTTTTATCGATACATTGGGAAAACCGGTAAATAGTCTTGGACATTGAGAGATATCTACTCCTTCCCCACCAAATTCTGTTCATTTCTTTGATCAAAAGCCATTACCACTTGAACAAGCTTATCACTACTTAGAGGTGGCAATTGACGATCATCGTGTGGCATGAAGAAGTTGCTCAAGACTTATTAACTTAAGCTATCCTGATTCAATTTCATTTTAGCCTTTAGAAAGTAATGTCTGGCTTGTTGCTGATCGATAATGGTAAAATAGTGGAAACCATTTATTAACTGATAATTGTAAAAAACTGATAAATTATCAGAGAAGACAAACATCTATACATTTATATTTGCTCAATAACTGTCACTCTGATGGATAATAAACATTTCTCCAAGTGGAAATTTTATTTAATAAATTGAAGACTTAAGAAATAATTTATAAAATGTCTTTATAAGATGAAGTATTTACTTTTAGTTTTACAATTTTAAGTCAATGGTTTAAATAACTGCTTGTTTCCATTGTTATTATTCAATAGATCATATAACTGTGAAACCCAAGGCTGATTCATTATTTAAATAACATTATTCGATGAGTTTGTATATGATGCAACATGAATTCCAGTTGTTTTCTGGAACCTGTTTCTAAAAAATGCGTTCAGAGATAGCTCAGCCATAACGGACTTCCCCAAGAGATTCATATATGTTTGTCAACAATGTCAGCAACAACAACAATGTCAGCCATATATCCTAGTATTTACTACTTAATCATTGCCTATATATTTTATTCCAAACCACGTTCTTTTTCATAAGATTATGAATGAAAAAAAAAAAAAAAAATGTTTGTATTAAGTCTGTTTTTGAAGTTGAAATATGAAAATCCAGAAACATATAATTAAAATAAGATAACTATGTGGGTGTTTGTATTTTATATAACTGTGGAATTCTTTCTTCTGTATGGAGAATATCTAGATCGTAAATGAAAAACCAGTTACTAGCGACAAGTAACAGCTTTGCTCGTTGTTAGTACCTTCAGCACTAATTAGTTTAGCACTTATAACCAACAAGGCCGTAAGTTTGTGAAACTACTTCTTTATTCCTTTTCAATCACATCAAATAGAGTGAAGAAAAATATAAGTAGTAAACCATATAAGAGCTATGGAAGCAATCTATTTAATCTATAAAGATTTTTTTACATGTAAGTGCCTCCTAAATTACTTCTTTTTCCCATAATTCAGATATCCAGAATGTGGTTAATTTAAAAAAAAAAAAATTAATATTGAAATTTACGTAAAATTTGAAATTTTCTTGTTACTAGAGGAGGTTTGATCCTGATTTAATCGGACTCTTTATTACGTTTAGTGTTGGTATTGGGCTAAAATTATATACATTAATTAACATTAAAGTAAATTTATTAAAAACAACAATCATAGGTATTTGTGATATCATAATACACTGGTAAATGAAGTGCAATTCATGACATACTTAATATGTGTCAACGTGACGGCATGCATGTCATTTTTTCAGACCCTGATTCATAAATGTAATACTTAACAGAAGTGGTCCTTTGTGTATTTACTATTAAAATTTATTTGAGGAATAATCATAACAATGGTCTAATTTATTCTAGGAATTAAAAATAATTCTTAGTACAAGTTTCGAACTACACCTAAAATATGAAGAAGTTAATCAGTTACAAAACCTGTAACTTCGTTTTGCTGTAAAATGACTGATTAAAAAAATAATAATAATAATTTAAAAAAAAATCGATTTGCTTGGGTAAGGTTAAAGGAAAAACTGTTTGATAATTTTCTGGCACCCTTTTTATATATATATGTACTAGGAACATTATAAAAATTTATATACGAATCCAGATCGCAACAATATTCATTATTTGCATTTGTATTTTCAATGAAATAATAAAATAATAAATCACAACCCCAAATTCATTGCTAGGCGGGCTAATTGTTTTTGTATATAACGAAAGTAAAAAAAAAAAAAAAAAAAAAAAAAAAAAGTTTCGCAGAGCTTAAAACTACAAAGTAAGTTTTTATAGCGCCATCTTTTGAAGTATTAATAAAGTAATAATTACAAATTATCGAGAAATACATTTTCTCGGTTGGGTTATTGTTCTAGTTCACGACTTCAAACTTAAGCGATAGAAATGTCTATTTGTACCAAAAACAGACATTACCGTTAAATCTTATCATGGTCTTTTATAATTCATTAAATATAAAAAATTTATTAATGTGATTGAAAATTCAGGATGATCCTTTATTGATACGATGAAAACCAAAATAGAGTAATAGCATTAAATTTTTCTGTCTGTCGATTTTTAAAAACTTTTTTCAAATTTTTAGTTATATGTATAAATTCTTAATTTAAAATACTCAATAAAAGAAATCACTCTGGTACAAACCACTCACTTCACTTAGATTTATAAGTACCTACAGTTGACGAACATATACATAATTTTTATAAACGATTTCAAGACAGCTTTCAAGGACATAATAACATACTCATAATGACATAGCCACGACTGACATATTTGGAACTACTCATTGAAGGCTAAAAGTAGCTGGATGAGAGCTTTGCTAAAAGAAGTCCTTTTTTTAATTCATGCTAGGAGGAGGTAGGTTGAGTGCTACTCTCCCTCACGTCAATAAGGCCTGTATTATCACACTATGAACCAATTCACTTACTGTTACTTCAATAACAGATGTGAACAAAAATTGAAAGAGAGAAAAAGATTCACTATTCCCAGGATGAAGATAATATTTCCTAATCATATAAAAAAAATTTGTATTTAGTTTAGAAAATTATCTAGGAATCTACAAACAAAAAAATGAATCAATATTGCCTAAATATACCAATGAATAAATATGATCAACTGATCATAAAAGAAAAATAAATATAGGTATTGGTAAACGGTCTCAGCTTACTAGTATTGTGGGTAGCATTAGGTTGGATAATTCTTCCAAGCATAGACCTACGAATCCTAACGATAATGATACATACTCACCAGAACTATCATCACACTTGTAACTGACGAGAGACCATCGCGAAGACTGAGCTGCGCTAACTAACGGTGTGGCCTGGGACCGGTCCCATCTTGCCCTGGATCTAACATCGTTAAGGGTCTGTCAAGATTTCATGTCCTATGGAATTGAGGTGCTGTCAAAAAGTGTCAGAATGATGGATGCAATGTGTTAAAAAAAAAAAAAAAAAAATTCGTTCACGCTAAAGTAAATTCGTCACAATGGGTCCAAACCAGTCCAAACTGACGTCTATATTAAGCATAAGAATTATGCAATATTAATGATAACTAATTATTATTAAACAGAAATCTACGTTGGTGGAGTCCAAGAATAATGAAAGAAACACCTGATGATAATGGTTTCTTGAGAGTGAAGATGACCTTAATAGCCTAATTCATTGTTAAGTACACCTCGCTGTCAGAAAGCATTTGTGAAATGTGATAAGCAACAAGTTTATTTTTTCATAACCATTCTAAAAACTATCTACCCATAACAAATTACTTTATAGTTCATATGATATATGGTATATCATAGTATTATTATTTAGCTGCAAATTCTGAATTTTCTTTTAATTAAAAGTATTTTTGTGTCTTAATCAGTTTTGGACTGATAGGTAGAGTCCTAATGGATTTTCGTATTTAAATTTTCTGCAATTAAGCAGTTTTCTTAACATCTTTTAGTGTTTATTCTAGAGCTATTACTTCTGAATACATTTACTTTTTAGTATTCATATAAAAAAGTTGTATTTTAACAAAAAAAAAATTAATTTAAGGAACCTAAAATTAATCTTTTTGAAAGTTTAAAGACTGAGGAGAAAAAAGTCTTGAGAAAGTCCAGAAATAATTTTAAATCATGGTTTTGGTTATTTCACATTCAAAAATACAGAAAAAAATATGTTAATTTGCAAATGCTAAGAAAATATGATTCAGTTTTTATTTTTTTATATTTTATTTTTTTATCGTTAGTCTTATATAGATCACTGTTTTTATTTTCTATAAAACGCTTTCATTGAAATTAAAAAATAAAAATAATAATAAATGTAATCAATTATTATAATTATGTCAAGAACAATCTTCTTTCTTTAACAGAAAAAATACTCTATTTATGATAAGTTACTGATGTATTAGAAAATAATCATTTAAATTTATTACCTGTGTGATCTTAAATTTCAAATTAAATCATATGATTTAACAGTGATTAAATATTTGAAATTTTTCAAAGGATATTTTTAACATAGTACAAAAACATCTGATTACAGCCAATAGCAAATCAGAATGTTTCATTAATATATTTAGTTCATTCATATTTTTAATCTAAACATTTCATAAAAATAATTGCTAATATGGACACATTTATTGCCTACTTAAACTTTGTTAAAATAGCTTATTGTAAGTTTATCGTTTTGTTAATTTAATTTAAAATCAGGTACATCGTCGATAATAAATAGGAACCCCTGTATAAAAATTAGGTAACTTATTAAAGTGTCTCTTAATTTATAAAATAAATATATTTTAGTAATTTATGTAATGAATGAATTATACAATATTTAGAAAACTTTATTTATTTTAATGTTTTTTTTTTCTTTTTGTTTGTTTTTTTACCAATAAAGATGAATGATTAAATTTTATTATTACCTACCTCATCCTGAATCTTTATTAGTAGTAGATGGTAGATCGGCACTACTGAAATCTTTAAATATGACATTTAATAAAATCAATTACAATATTTTTTCCAACTAGAAACAATAAGAAATTCTGCCTAGGGAAGTATGTTCCAGTTAATTTGCTTTGGAACTAAATATCAAGACGCTACCGAAGCATGGTCTGCTAATCCATGGCCTTATAGATTTGTTACAGATAGCCCATTTTGCCTCTTATGTAACATTGATCACAAAATCTTCCCAAAATTTTTTATACACCAATTATCAACCTTAGAAGTTAATAGAGACTAATAAATCAGATTAAAATTTTTATGTAAAAAATTAATTCCACTTTTATACTGTTAAAAGTTTAATTTTAGTAAGCAGAAAATAATTCTCAAAACTTTAGAAGGTTCAGTGGAATAAGGTATTAGGTAAGTGTCTCATTGTTTTCTAAAGAAAAACATCATTGATGATGCATAAATAACACTCATTATTGCACAATATTCTAAGAGTTTATTTTAAAATACAATTATCTAATATTAATATGAAATTAACTAAGATCCTTGATATGTACAATCCGTGTCGACTTTGTTTAAAAAATAAGAGGCAGTTTAATTCCTATACCATAATAAAAAAAAAAAAATCTTACTAATAAATACTTATAAACAAATATTTTTATAACTTTTTAAAAAATTATATAATGGGTATGCCTTGATTGATTTTGGTTTTCATATTTATTTCATATAATTTTATGATTAAGTTATGTACATTTAAAAAAATACATAATTACTGTTTATAACATACATTATAAATACCTTATCATAAGAAAGTAGGACCACGTTTAGATAATCTTTCGAACTAAATATAAATCATATATATTTATGAAAATAAAAGTTATAAAACATATGTATTTTGAATGATTACTAAAACAAAGAGGGAATACAATTATTTTTATTATTAAATAGATGGAATGTAAATATTTGTGTAAATACACAAAGTAATACAGGAACAAGGCTATAGATTACAAGGCACAGAAACAGTGATTCAGCAATTATTTTTTGATGATTTTCTATAATGATCATTAAAGTAATGTATTCTTCGCATTTTTAAAAAATATTAGTACTTCACATAACAATTTAATATTATGTCGCTGAATGAATATTCTTAGTTATCCTTTGTAGAGGTTGAGTGTTGTCAGTGACATAGTGCACAGAGCTGATGTAGAAAATGAACATTTTCCAGACTAGCTTAGTGCTCCAAAATGGTTTGTGATGTTCAGGGCAAGATCAAAATCCTATTCACTAGCAGGTTCTGTGCTAGATGCTGTCGTTGTTTCCTCTGCCTCGGGTGTTTCAGTTGCCTGAGGAGTTGTTTCGACAGCAGCTTCTGTTGGAGTGTCAGGAGAGGTGGAAGAAGAGGAAGAAGAAGAGGATTCTGGAGTAACAGATGAATCAGAGGAGGCAGGGGATGAAGAATCAGAACTTTCAGAAGAGGAAGAGTCTGAGGACTCGGATGTAGAAGAAACTGGAGTGGATTCGGTTGTACTCACGGTCTGGAACAAGACTGTGGAGTTGTTACGTTGTACCTTGAGTACTTCAAGAGGGTTAAAAACGGAGTAGTAGTTCTGAACGTTCTGGACAATACCTTCCAGGAATCCAGGAAGACTGTAGACCGTTCTTGCTGGGAGGATGGCCGTTCGTTGGTTAGGCAGCTTCACCAGCACAGGAACCTCTGGTCCAAGGGTGATGAGTTGGTACTCTGGCAAATCTTCTGGAACCTGGGGTACTTCCTGAGGTAATTCCTGGGGAACTTGTTGGGAAACCTGCTGAGGAACATGTGGAGTGATTTGCTCAGGGGCTTGTGGTACTTGCTGGGGAACTTGTGGTACCTGCTGTGTTATTTGTGGTACTTGCTGTGGTATTTGTGGTACCTGCTGTGGTATTTGAGCTACTTGCTGAGGCACTTGTGGCACCTGCTGTGGTATTTGTGCTACCTGCTGCGGTATAGCAAACTGGTATTGCGAGAAAGGGTAGTTATATTGTAGATTTTGCTGGTAGCTGTTCTGGTAAGACTGATGATAACGGAATCCCTGGTCGTTGTCAAATTCCTGTGTTCTTTCGGTGTCTGGCCAGTAACTGTAAACAAAAAAATATATAAAACATATTTTATATCAAGGCACTATGAATATTATCCATCGTAATTTTTGGAAGCTGTAAACATTCTAAAGAAGATATTAATTAAATGTCTACATTTCCTTTAAATGTCCAGTATATTTAAACTAGTAGTATATAGTATAATTTAAAATAAACTTTGATGGTAGTCGACACATTGTTCTTGCTGGAAATACTCAAAACCTTTTTAGATAGTTTTTATTTTATAACACTTCTCACAAGCTTCATTTTTTATTTATTTCTTCATAATGATTAATGTCTTAATATTTAATTAGTATATGGAAATACTTAAATAGTGGTCTTCTTTAGGTAGCAAACTTCTTTTGAATTTTACCAATAATGAAATGTTTATCTAATTAGAATACACGAATTAAAAATTGTACTGTGAATTTACAACCATACATACCCTCTTTGTTGCTGGTAGTAGAAGAAAGGAAGTCTGGCTTGTGGTTGCAGGTGGTAGAAATGAGCTATAGAGCCACCTACAGAATACACCTGAACAAAAAAAAAATAATAAAATTACGTTTCAGAAAATAATATAGCAAAGTGATTAATATTAAAAAATAATTTTGTACAATGTTTTTTATTAATTATTTAGTATCAAATTTCGATTTACAAACAATGCTTGGTAAAATTTCTTTGAAGGTAATACTTTTTACAATAAACGCCACTATAGAAACTTAGGTAATAGCCTAGAAGACAGAAATTAAAAATGGAGGAGGAAATGATAAAAAATATTAAATAAAGCGATCATTACATTATCTTCGATCGATCAGCTGTGTTCTAGAATTCTAAAACGTACAGATTGAGATTTACAGGTAATTGAGTTTTAGAAAATAATAAATCAGTGTGAGCATAGGCTAAAGCCCTTTACTATTATAATATTTATATATTATAAATTTCAATCTATTTTTTTTAAATATTGTATCGACTTATTCTACTAACAATATATTACTAGTTAGATAAAAGGATGGGGAGTAAATAGAAATTCACTGGGATAAAACTAGAGCTCCATTGTTTCTAAATTTATTATTGAACAATGTTTTCCATAAAATACGAAATCATCGAAAAACATTCTATCTTGTATAATTATCATACTTCAATCAACTGATCATTACTTCTTTATTACGCTACTCTCTTGGCACTATAACTCTGGGTAGCAATTTCGCAATTATAAAAACTACACTCAAGTGCAAAAAAACCGGCGCACCTTGAATGTTCGCATATTGTTTGTTTTTTCTCTTTCACAATTTAATCAATTTTGCCAATTTTTTTTACATATGTAGCGGATATATTCTGTTTATATGACACAAAAGATATATGCTTTAAAACATACAATTTAAAGCAAAAACAATTATAAAACAAAAAAGTAAACGTTTATTGATTTTATGATAAACATATAAAACCTCTAAACTTCGTATACAATATGCAAGAAACACACAATTCATGGTATTTATATCGAGTGTTTCTTCCTCTAGCTTGAATAGCAGCCTGCATCCTTGCAGGCATGCTCTTTATAAGATTGGCAACTCGATCTTGAGAAATATGCTCCCATTGTTCTTCTACGGCAGTTCTCAGCTCCTGGAGGGTTATGTTGCTGTCGGATGACCTTCTTAAGATGGTCCCACAGATGGTCTATAGGATAGAGAATTCGGATACCGACCTCATCAAGGAACTCACTAACAACATTGGCGTCGTGTGGCCGTACATTATCATGCATAAACATAAAATTAGGGCCAATGAACGGTGCAAAAGGGACTACATACTCTTCAAAGATATCTCTTATATAAGTTTGTATATTGATGGATGGCCTTTGGAACAAATGGAGGTCTGTGTTCGGTTCTAAACAAATCCCCACACCATCACCGACACTCCTCCGAACTGCACTGTATCGACAGCATTGCACTGAGCGTAGCGTTCTTCTCATTTTCTCTATACTCTAACTCGACCATCTGAAGCATGCAGGCCAATTCTAGACTCATCTGAAAAGAGAACAGAGGCCTAATCAGCTTCAGTCCAGGCAACGTGTTCTCGAGCAAAACGGAGTCGAGCTGCTCTCTGAGCTGCAGTGAGGAGAGGGCTGGAAGCAAGAATATTAGAGTGTAGATTCATTTCAAGTGTCTTTTTATTGTTTGTACGGAGACATCCACACCTCGAGCAGTACGAAGCCGCTAGCGAGTCATTGCAGATGTCTGGAAGCGGTTTCTTAGAGTCTCCATTTTAGTAAATCGATTATACGCTTGGTTTGTTACTCTTGGCCGGCCTGATCCCGACCTCCTCGAAGTAGCTGCTCGTCTCCCGGTACCTCTAGATCGCCCGCCGAACACTCGTTTTCGGTACCCCGAGAGTATTGGCCACGTATCGCTGACTTCTTCCATCTTCAATTAACGCTACGATTTGAGTGACTACCGTGGCATCCAACAATATATTGGGTAGAATTGGATTAGCGTGGGACAAAGAAAATTAAAAAAATTAGAAAAACTACACACGGGTGCGCCGGTTTTTTTGCACTCCAGTGTATTTCCCGTACTGAATATAAATTTAAAATCACTTATTTTTTAAAATTTACATTATTATAATAATCCCTTATGCTTTCATTATCTATCTACAGCTTCAATCGTGCATATTAATGTTACTGACAATGATATTTATAAATATAGAAATCTAAATCTAAATAGGTATAAATGTGAAAGGATCCATTTAAAAATTTGCAATCTGAAGCAGCACAAATATTGACTTACATAATAAGAATATTTGTTACAAAGAAAACAAGGAAGAGGCATATCTAGAATTAACGAATGTAAAAAGAATTAGTTGTACAAAAACATCTCCACCTCCAAACAAAAATGTTTACATAATTTTTAAAAATAAAACTACAGGAAAATCTGTTTTATAGTAATAAGTAATGTGCCTATTACTGACATTTTTTCCTTGAATAAATATTATTAATGATTCAAACAATTTAAATTTAGTGTTTTTAGATATTTTTTCAAATATAGATGATCGAAAAATCTTCATCTTTGATAAAACCTTGAGTATCCAATTACTATAAATTTAAATTTTTTGGTTTTATATTTCAATTAACAAGCACGATTTTTTTTTTTAATTCTCTCAAAGAAATGAATATGAATATATTAACTGATAGTCATTAGATAAGGCTTTTAACCGTTTTTTTTTTTGTTTTTTATTGTCTTCATAACCTCCGTTGACATTACCGCTTGTGATGTTTCTGTTCGTTTTTCTAAGGTGGATAACAATTTGCTGAGATTTATTTACTTTAAATAAGCCAAGGCCATTCAAATTATTTCCTTATAGAAATTTTACTTATATTGAACAATAAGCACTGTTCATGAAAAAGCTGCTTGCTTCAGCAATATTTAAATTTTTTAAGCCATATTTTCCTGGTTCGTTTGGCGTATACACCCAAACTTTGCATCTACGGTATCAGAATCACATCCAGACTTGCTATATAAATGAATTCACACCATACTCCATAAAAAATAATTGGCTCATTCTAAGTTGTGATTTGCAAAAATTATTTAAGCAAAGTCTAAACGCAAATGTGGAGGTGGGTTGTGGGACGCCAAGTGCTACATGCAGAAAGAGCTCTAGTTGATAGCTGACCGAGAAAATATGCTAAACGTAAAAAATGATAAGCCAGAATATGTCTAGAATTGTTAAGTATTTTCAACAATGGATTATGGATTCCTGGAGCGTCAACGAAGGCCTATGGTCTTGTGGAACCCACCTTTGCTGCCAAAGGTTAGAAGTTGTTTTGTCTTCAACGATAGATTCGGGTTTCTAGGTTTTTATGTACGAAATGTAATCTTTTCAAAAATTGAATATTTCCGACCTCCTATGACAAGGTCTGAGCGTCATTAAAAGCCATTGAAAAGAAGAGAAACAATCAATATAATAATCAGGTTTCGATTTTTTAATTACAAGTATGACAATATTCCACAGCAATCAGAATATACATTACATTGTTTAGGATTATTAGAAATTATTTGTTGCAATTAAGAAATTGGTATTAGACTTTATAATAAGAAAAGAAAAAACGAACTAAGTGTTACTGAGTCTGACTTCAAATCTAGAATATTGACTCATTTCAAAGAAATCTGATCTAGGAAGTTTGTATTCAAGGGTCCAATAATGCTATGAGCACCATGTGAGAAGGGATTTCAAACTTTTAGTATCAAAATCATAATATATAATATGCCTACTCTGATATAAAATTTGTAGTTTGGATCCCTGTAAATCAGCAACTAACCATTGAAAAATTACTGAAATAATAGTTTTTGTTACCATATGGAATGATTTTCTAAGTGAAATAATTCTCCTAATAGTGATGTACCTAGACATTAAAAATGGTTTCTGAATTTTTCAATTAGCTTCTACTTGCTCAATTTTCGAAGCTCTTTGGTGTAATAATGTTACCGAAAAGCCCTGGCTAAACTAACCAGAAGAAAAAAAACAAACAAAATTCTGAATATGATAAATATTTAAACTGGATCAATGTTTCATTGAGGTTCAGTAATTTTCAAAGTGAAATTATATTGTTGTTAATTTGTTATGAAAATTATAAGTGATGTAATGAATAATTATAACAAACATTGTTTTTAATAACCGAACGATGTTAGTGTCTTGTTCAAAGCTGCTATACTTAAATCATAAAAAAAAAAATAAATAAAAAATTCCGCCTGTGGTTTGTGCTTATCATGGGTACATGCATTCCTTATGATCTCTGTCTCTCCAGGACCCGGATTATCTAGGTTTAGATCAAGGATCAAAGATAGGATACATAGTACGTGTTTTTGCAATAGGTATATATTTACCTTAGTATAAACAAATTTTTCGGTAATAGCTAATATTAATATACGATTAGAGTTAATGGGCGGACAATTACTCTCTTGAAACCGAGTTAGCCCAGTAGAAACAGGTACGATGTTAAAAATCTAATGAATAATGAATCTACAACACATGCAAAAATAATAGATATCTATTATAGATTTTTTTCTTGATAAAGGTAATTGTGACGTATAACTATTTTATTACATGTTAAATTATACCAAAAAATCTTTGTTAAAGAGTACATATAAAAAATATTATTTGATAACCTGAAAAAGATAAGATTTTGCTGGAGACCTCTTAGTCACTCTACCTTGAACTTTATGTGAAATACTGCCTTTACTACAGCCTTACATATTACTGCTATAACGGTTGCTAAGTCACAGCACTGCTTTTTGGACTCAAGACCTTTGTAATTACAATAATATGGAATTAAAATAATATATGAAAATAAAAAATGACGGATTGTTTACTGTAATAGTATGTTAATGAACATGTTTTTTATTGTTATTGCGAGATTACATGAAAATGCAAATCCATGGAACTTATTCTTGCAATCTTTTTTCTATTCTTTGCTTTCTTCTTCTTATGTATTAAATTTATGTCCTAAAAGTTGATTATTATGGCGATCCATTTCGTTATAAATCTTCCGTGATCTATTGAATCTCCTTACAAAAGTGTACACTTGCCAATGGTTCCAAAAGTGCAAACATCACCAAATTAACCACTGACTAGTAGGCAGCGCAAGGTTGCCCAAATGCCAAGGACGTCTGGAAAACTCTTGATGACGATTGATGAGTCATAAGGAGTAAGTGGAAATTGTGGAGGTTGGAGATGAGAAGGCTTTGGCCTGCCTCTTTGGAACTTTCTAGTCCCAGAAATTTTGATTTGTTTAAAGGGAATCCAAAGTTTTATTTTTACTATTTATTGATATCTATACAGCTGTATGTATTATATACAACAAGTAAATTTGAGGAACATGATTACAAGGACATGTCAATAATATGTACTAACTACTCACTGGTAGCTAGTTACAATAGTTTTACATGTGAATGCCTCTTGGCCATCTTCTTTTCCAGACTCCTTGGAGGATTATCTTTTTATTATTTTATTGGAGAAGTGTGAGGCAATTTGGGAGACTAGTGGCTATTAGTTTACTATGAAAGGATAGGTATCTGCTTTGGGCCATTTAAGCAACATATTGAACATTAGGATCTTTATGGATAAGTTTGTTTGTGGCAAAAAAGGAGAATTTGGGATTTTACGAAGGATTTTGGATTGTAAGGATTAAATAAAGAAGAATTGGAAGGTTTAGTGGAGCCCCCAAAGCTCAATCCGTATGTCCAAATGTAAACAAGTCTATTGTAATTTATTGGGTGCTTTGAACGCTTGTCTAGTAAATGTTGGAGTAACGACTAGTAGTTTCTTTTCTTTTATCTCTGGTAATCCTAAGTTTTAATAGAATGTCTTAATGTATTCTTTATTATTAAAAGAAAATTTGTATGAAAAGTTATGATGAATCATATATATTCACAATGTAGAGACAAGAAGCGTTGATTTTGGATACAAGCAGTCATATCTTATTTAATGTACCTCCGGGTCTTATCAAACAATTTTAAGGTATGTATAGATTGGTTAGCTGTCGCAAACCATCTGCTGGTGCGAAGATAAATTCAGTAATACAGTAAAACTGTATAGCTATATAATTTTACTGTGTGACTATATTTGCATTAAATCAAATGGGCTTGTTTTTTTAATAAATACTGACAGAAAAACAATACGAAAGATATATTTTTTTATCGTTCATTTTTAGGAGACTTAACGAAATTATAAGCGGTTGAGTATGATTCCGACCAATTCTTCTCCCAAAATCGTTGACCAAGAACAGTACTTACCAAGTAATCAGTAGTTCAGTAGTAACTTACTGATCGTAAGACCCTTCATGGGTATATAAAAATAGTGGGTTTTTTTTCTTATTTACAGCGATGGATGGGGATTTTACGAAGGAATCAAGTTAATCCACGGTCCTGAGGCCATCTCAGAGATGAAGGAACTCAAAAAATCTAACAGAAAGCTGGCGAGTGCGAAGAATACAAGTACATTCCTACTATGGTACAGGGAATGATTATGAGAACAATATAGTCTCGAAACGTCGCCAAAATATTTGATTTTATTTATTGACTGAACCTCAAGAACCTTATTAAACACACACACACACATATATATTTGATTAATACTGTAGTTATATATTACTTTTTCACAAAAAAAAACAAAAAAAAAAAACTGTCAACTGTTTTTGCTTTTTTTGTGATAAAAAAACAACAACAAAAAAACAATGGAATAATCCATCTACTTTACTTTAGAATTAAGTTTTTCAACTCCATTATGTAACAAAGTGAAAGAAATATAATTTGCATTTTGATGCATTATCTCTTAACAAAACAATTTCCCACCATTACATAATAATTATTTCTTTTTGTTTATGGCACTGTATTATACACTATAATGATTTACCTACTAAGACTTCATTGCTAAATTTATTGTCTCACTGGTTTTTCAATATTAATGAATATCTCAAGTGACCAGTAGGATGCACAGTTGTGAGAATGGCCAAGCATTTCCTATGTTCGAACGTGTCCAATGGTAAGGTCCTGTTAGGACCGTTCCTAGAGGGTTGTTGAACTGAATAGATAATCTCCATGACGTATAGAACTGTTTAACTATAAACATATCACTGTTCTTTATATATTGAGACTGTCAATGATGTTGGCTTAATAATATTATCTGTAGTCACATTTCTTAATATATTACTTAACATTATAACGCAACTTATACCGCTGCTTCATCCTTTATAAATCTGCATTTTATTATTTATTTATAGATATACACAGTTTTATTTTGATACTTCTGTTGATCTTCCACGAATATAAAAGCTGAATATATAGAATATATATTTTTTTTTAAAGCAATTTGGAATATAATTAGAAGAAAATAATGTTCAAAACTATTTTATTTGATACACGATCAGCATTAGTCATATTCCCTGCATCTTAAAATATCTAGATGTATACCTGTAATTGTAATGATATATGTAAGAAATATTAAATATTGAAGCTTCGAGATTTCATTTTTAGGATCGTTTTCTTCTTGAAAGAACCTAACGTTTCTGTAGTATTAGAAATCATACGGGTTAGCTGTTTAACGAAATTCACCAAGAGTGCTAACCACCCATCCTAAATCTTGCGCTTCCTTTCTATTATAATGATACTTAAATTAGGGATGTGTCGATTCCAAATGTCTATTCTCGGTTCCATCGATTCTTTACAAAAAATTGGTATCGAGAATCTATGATAAAAAGTATATTCCTAGGAGCCGATTATTATACATCAATCATCTTCTAATTATGAAGCCTATTTTGTACGGAATAAAAAACAAATCCCTTGCTACCACAAGCTAAACTTCAGTTTGTTGAAGATATGTATTTGCTAATGGAAAATGAAGAAATAAGATTGCAATATCAAATCTATTAAATACATAAAGCCAGACAATAGTAAAATTTATCACTGATTTTTTGTTATTCTTAAAGGATTTTTGTTATAATAGAATAAATATTATTTTCCATTTTATTTCGTCTACCTTCTGGTTTTCGAACCCTATTACTGAATTATTAAAACAAATACAGAGAGATACCAGTGCAACTACAAAGTTTAATAAAGTGTTTTAGTAATATGTTTAATCTAAAAACGAATCCTTGGAATGTTCATCTTTGTAAATAAGAATTAGTGAATTAAATTACATTATGGCAAATTGTTTGAATTATAATAATTAACTTTTAATTATCCTGTAGTTAATAAATGCTACTAATGGTTTACTAATTTATTTCTTAAATTATTATTGTTATTTGAATTGATTATTATTTTATTTTATTTTATTTTTTTGGCTCTTCTATCTTATTTTTGTATTTTTTTAAAATTCCAATTCACGTTTGAGCCGAGGTATTGTTATCGAGAATCGATTTCTTGGTATTGGTACCGGTAATAAGAATCGGAAAATGTTGGTAATAAGAATCGTAATTTTACCAAGGATTTAGCTAATTATATTTTTTTCACCTTAGTTCAACAACGTGTTTTAAGATAAACCATTAAAAGAGAACTATTAATCTCAACTAATAAATGTCTCATCAAGTGTTACGAAAATAAAAATCCTGTTGATTATATACACATTAAAAGGTTTCGGGACATTTTGAAGAGAAATATTCAGAGAAATACCTCTCAATTTTCTACAGTAGCTATGAATCTACGTTCAAATGGTTGCTAATGCTACATGAAAAGTATGTGTAACAACATACATGGAATCGTTGTTATATGTACTACTGTTACAATAACTGAAATAGTAATTAATAATTAAACAATTAAACGTGCTGCAATATTAAAATTCTTATTGAACGATTGATTATTTTTACAAATTTCCTTACTATGACGTTGAAGGGAAATCACTCATTTTCTATTCATAAAACATTCATTTCAAATTCGATATTTCATATGGCAATAATCAAAAACCTCCAGAAATTGTTGACAAAATTGGAAATTTCATTATGTTCATGTTCTCATCAACTATAATTTCATAGTTATTATTATTTTTTGGGAAAATATTTATTTTACTACGAGAAAGTTGTAATTTCAGTATACTTTAATTTTTTATATTTGGTATTTACTTACATAAATATCTCGTTGTAAGATAAAGTTAAAATAATTAGTGAATAAACAAATTTCAAATTTAATTAAAGAGTAAAGTATCCATCATATTACTGAAGGCTGGGTGTGCGCCAAAGGTGTCTGTTGGTCCAAGAACAATTTGATCAAACCAATTTTCTATTCTAGATTTTATCAATTTTTTAGGTTTGTATTATTTTTTAATATTTTTATAATATTAGTCTTGTCACAAGCCATAAATTATTTAAATTATATTGTATATAAAGTAATTTTTAAATCAAAACCAAACAGTTTTAGAGGCATCAATAACTGTGAAGTTTTTCACCATGCAAATGTTCAAGACATTCTTTATACGTTTTTCTCCTTCAAATCAGATGTTTCTGACGTTAAATCTTTAGTAATCATACTTAAATATTAATTATTATAATTGAATTTACTGAAAAATGTATTAGGATTTTAATAAATTTCCTACCTTGTTCACAGCTATCCCATCCGTTACCGTTTTCTATTCACAAATTCATTTTGATATTGAAACACTTTATTTTTTTTTTTCAACTAACGCTGTACGATATACACATTGCTGTTCTGATATCTAGAACTAATTTCTATGACCATGGTTGGATCCAAGTATAATTGATTAAACTCAGTCCACTTTTACTACAATAAATTGGTTTTCTCTTCATAGTTCAGTTTTCTCTCTGTTAAAAAATATACAACGCTCTTTGATTGAATTCCTTTCTCTAAAGTTAACTTGAGACCCACCGCCATCCAGTTGGAATCTTTGATAGGACTATTCCACCACAGCACCCAATAATTCTAAACCAGGATTTCATCGTTCTATTTTCCGAGCTGGTTTCCAACATTATCTACCATTTCCAACTCATTTTATTGCTCACCTTTATTCATGAATCTAATTTTGCCATTCCTATTATTCTTTCCACAACGTCGAACCAATTTCCCTACTAAGTCGCAGAACAGCATTTATAGTTG
Source organism: Euschistus heros (assembly GCA_003667255.2). Taxonomy (NCBI): domain Eukaryota; kingdom Metazoa; phylum Arthropoda; class Insecta; order Hemiptera; family Pentatomidae; genus Euschistus; species Euschistus heros. Next base: position 521,936 of record RCWM02000544.1, read on the forward strand.
CTGTTATTAAATGCTATTCCAGCCTCGCTTCGAATAATTACTGCAGCTGGATGCAAGTAAAACCAAGATCTTCATAATCGATTTTCCACATCTTTTCTATCCCCAGCACTATTATTCTTGACTTTCATTCAGTTATCCAGTTTATACCTATTAAGTAAAATCCAAACAAAAACAAACCAGGAAGAACTCTTATTCGTTAAAAAAAAAAAAAAAAAAAAAAAAAAAAAAAAAAAAAAAAAAAAAAAAAAAATTGTATTAAATTTCAGTAATAATTATGATGAATTAAAAAAATAATGACATGACAAGAACGTGTTGAGAATATATTAGGGTATCATTCAAATAGAATTTAAAAAGAAATAAAAGAGTTAAAATATTATAATATAACTTTTTTTATAAGTAAAATATCAATTTTGATCGTAAATGCTAACTTAGATGAAAATAATCCTTTTAGCTGAAAATCTCACATAAATAAACATGCACATTATATAACGTTCTGTTTCAAATATAAATAATATCAATTTTTTATGTGGAGTGATAATGTTCAAAACAGCTATGAATACATGGTATTGGGTTGTTTCACATGAAATGTCCGTTTTCAAGGTAAAGGGGTTTTAGTAAAAATACAATATGAAAACAATATAATTTTATTCGAAGTATTTACCTTCTTTTTCTACACATTTTTCCCAACGTGACAACAACTTTTTTATCCCGGATTTGAAAAACTCTGAGCTTTGAAGTGAACAAAATCTGAAAACGCACTTTTGATTTCAGCATCATTTGCAAAAATTTTTCCTCTGCAGAAGTTGTCTAAATTCCTGAAAAGGTGATAATCTTTTTGAGACAAGTCGGGAGAATATGGTGGGTGCGGAAGAACTTCGTACCCCAGCGCTTTCAATTTATGCATGGTAAGTTTTGAAACGTGGGGTCTAGCGTTGTCGTGTAGGAGTATAGGGCCCTTCCAATTTACCAATCCAGGTTGTTTTTTCAATAATTTTTCGTGCATTTGGCCAATTTCATTGCAGTAGGTTGTAGAGGTAATGGATTCACCTCTAGGCAAAAAGGAATAATGTATGATTCCAGCCATGGACCACCATACTGTAACCATCAATTTTTTCGGGTGCAAATTTGGTTTTGGCATTTGTCCTGGGCTTTCGTCGATGTCTAACCACTGCCCTGACCGACGCTGATTGTCATAAGCAATCCAGCTGCCGAACGACCTAGTTTAAACTCATAAAAAAATATTACACGAAAATCGCGTGTTTCCATGTTCATATTTGAAGGTATACTAAACAGTGTGTAATTGATTGGGAAGCTAATGTTTATAAAAGAAAAGTAGAGGATTAGTAACTGCTTGATTATGATATGTGAACTTTGGAAGTAAACAACAGAGACTCGCAAAATCCTCTATGTATTTCAAATATTATAAAATCGGACATTTCATGTGAAACAACCCAATAATTCCTAAATCCAAACTTTTAGATATTTCTCATACCTTCATTTACTGTATTTATCCATGGTAAAATAGTTGCATTGTGTTATTTGTTCTCCATTTTTTAATGATGTTATTCAATATATAAAGTAAAAGAGAAATTATTTACCTTTAACATAACAGATATTTTTATAATCAGTCTCGGTAGTGCCAGATAAAGTAGCATATATTTATATTGACTGTAATTATATTTATTCCAACTAAACCTTACTCCACTTCACCATATCCTAGGCAAGCCTCCTCCATCCCCTAACTCCCAATTCTGTAATCGACCTTTCGAAATTATCTTTCCATCTCATGCGTGGTCGGTCCCCTTATTCTTTCTCGTTCAGGTTTTCTTCGATAGGTTTCTTGGGGGATAGGATCCTAGAACCGGCATCCGCTCCATATGCCACCATCTGAAATGGTTCTTTCTAACAAAGGACACCAAATCTAGTTATTTTAACATTTCCTCTAGTTTACTAATTTTTTTTCTATTCTCCAGTTTCCGTTCTCACAGATAGGGCCTTACATGATATTAGAACTTTTCCCATACTGTTAATATCCTTTCACTCTCTTTCGTAATCACTCAAGTTTCGCTTTCGTATATAACAAACCATTCTACAGAGAGATATGGTTTATTAGTATAACTATAATGTATAACTATACACTGCTGCCCTACATCATTGGGTTGCTACACACAGAGCTACTAATCTAACTAAAGATAACAATTAATAATTGATAGTTTTTTTAACAATAGTCTTCAATCTGTTGATAAAGACTCGGAAGCTTTTAAAGATCGAAATAACTTTGTCTTGATTACTTTTTCATGGTCGTTATTCTCTGTGTCAAGAACTTAAGTAAAGTACAATCTTGATAGTCCCCGTACAACTGTCCGATACCCGCAGTAATCCGACCCTTCTGCAAGAATCAATCTCCCCTCTTGACAGTGGAGCAAAAACGAAAAAAGTGTTTAAAATTAAATTAATCATGGAAAAATATATCTACTTGAAATTTTACTCCCTTTTAAGATCAGCGAAGAGGTTTAATAGCCTCATACCTCCACCCAATTGGATAGCAAGATAAAAGAAAAAAAAAATATTGTGATTTGAAAAATTCATTTTCGATGTTGATAAGTTTTTCTTAAAATCGGGCTTCTATTAATAGTTTTTCAAATACAATTCGATGAGGCATCTAGAAATAAGTTAAGCGATTGTGTTTAGTCAGTACAAGCTCAATTATTTTCCAACTAGGACTAGTTAATAAGGTGTGATTATTTACTAAAGGATAAAAGTTTACTTTACTTTAATGATTTTGTTATACTACTCAAAAATTATTTTTTAGAAAATTTTGGACCGTTATTTTGCACATTAATTATATTAATTATTCTGGGAATCATTAGCAATGGTCGTCAACGATTAGTACCCACCTACATAAAAAGTAATTTTTAATTCTAATTATCTGCTATTTTTTTAAAGATGATTAGGTTCTAATAAAAAATACTAAATCGCATCTAATATCGGGGTTTATGAAATTGGAGTTATTGGAAAGAACGATCATCAAGCAAAGTAATGCTTTTTGATATTACTATTTCTATAAAAAAATATATCAAAAAGTGTTTTTTCAATATCCACTCCTCTCTTATTATTATTGTTTTTTCCCGATAAATTGTCGTACATCAAATGTCGGTAAGTTTAATGTTAACCAGGTTCAAAGATTAACGAGCAGTTGTTCTAAGGAAGTAGGTCCCCCTTCCCAAAATAAAGTGTGTTTTTGTTTACATATCTCTAGAAAATATTTAATTTTGAATTAAAAAGGCACAAAGAGGAACAATATCTATATAAATAATAAATAATTATAAGGTCAATAATTCACCATTTGACTTTCAATGCTAATTGCTTCAACATTTACAAAGAAGGAATATGGCCGTTTATCAGTTTCACTTAAAGGAAATTAACCTTCCGGCATAGTCATGATGGTCATTAGAAATAATCCAACCTGCATAGTTTATCTGGATTACGGTAGGACATTCACTCTATCCACTCTAAGACTAAGAATAGTTGTAAAATATGGGTTAGCCACTCTGGGAGTGAAGGACGCAAGTCGGCGCACCTAACCAAAGTATAATCTGTTTTTATATATCTCTCAGAACTGTTTAAACTTCGAAATGAAGAGGCACAAAGAGGCATAAACTTTGATTTTGATAATAATCTTGGTTCATACCCCACCAAGTCCAAAATAATAGAAAACAATATGCTTATAAAGAAATTGAAATAAAATTATAATGACTTTTCATACAATTCACTAAAAATAAATTTTATGTTATTCGCCATATTTTACTCTGAAGGCCATTGTTTAGCAATAAAAAAAACTGTTTTAGTCTTAACAGTAGTAAACATATATTTGTCACTAATGTAATGGAATAAAGAACTTTAACAAAATGTATTTTAAACAGATTTTGCTAATTTATTTTATTTTATGTGAGAATAAATTGATAAATATGATGATAGCTTGTTATTATGGTTCAATCAAGAATGGCGACGGTACACACCGCATTCTGGAGAAATTTTAAGAGGAAAGGCTAAACTCTCAAAGAAAGAAAAACTGTCAAACCTTTCCAAGATAAATTGAAGTCTGAAATTCAAGAGTTTGGTCCAAGTCCAGAACAAGTCTACAATGCCGAAGAGAGAGTACTCTTTCGGAAAATTCCAATGAACCAAGCTTTCGTCCATAGGAATGAGAATTCTGGTAAAAATTATAAATAATTCGTTTGACTTTCTTTCTGTGTGCCAATTCCAGTTTTATAGATTAGATCTGCGTGTATTTCAAAACCTTTCAAGCCTTTCAATGATTTATAGAAATTAAAACAAAGGATAGTGTTTTTTAATTTGTATAGTATTCATTCAATTTTTTCTTTTTAACCAATAATATACTGATTGATTGCGAATCATCCATTTAGCAAACTCAAATAAAAACAGTAAAATAAAAAAAAATGATATTGGTTTTCTTTAATGTTTTCTTTAATTACTGACCAAGGATTTTTTGTAATATAACTAAATAATGCGTTAAATCAGTGATTCAAAAACTTTCGAAAATGTTCTATTAGAAGGGAGCTCTATACCAAGAAGGTCAGAATAATTTTTTATTTCTTCAACCTTGATTTATTTTTGATAACGAAAATGATTGAGAATTATAAAGCAATTATCAAGGTGATACTTAGAAAAATCATTATAGCAGAAAAATGCTGTAGAAGATCTAGGCCCTATGACGACACCGCTAAGTCCAGTTAGGTTTGTAATTAGGAAATGGCAATCAAACGGTTTTGAAATACAATACCCCTTGTTTGCAATACTGATAAGCACGTACAATACATTATTAGTCGTATCTCCAGAAAAAGGAACAAGAATTGTAAAATTACTATAGTATTTTTAGATACAAGATCCAAAAGAGCAGACACTTGAATATACACAAATATTACCATAGTTATAAATGCAAAACATGAACTTTTATTATAAATCACCAATTTTCCCAAACCTAAATTTAGTAGAAAGCAGTTGAAGTACTGTTTAATTTTTACTTATATGGAAGATTATCTTATATATTGATTATGTATATGCTATAAACATATTATATTATATTATGCTTTATTAACAGTTATAATACAAGATTAGTCAGAAGAACAGCTCTCTAAGTTAAAGTAAAATGATTTTGAATTAATAAATTTCGATGGAAGATTATTGATAAATTATTAGATATTTAAAATACAAGAAAAATGAAAGAGTGATATCAATTTATTTTTTTTATTTTTTATTTGTAAGCAGGGCCATGCCCTATACAAAGAAGTTCGGTCATATATTGTGTACAATGAAATAAGATACAAACATTAATACAACTACAAATATTATGCACATTATCATACTCATCTAATAATAATTTAAATAATATACCAAAGCACTTTGAATAAACTAAGAATTAAATACAACTAATAAAAATTAAATACATATTTTTCTATCTAAATAATAAAAAATACCTAATAAAATAATTAACACTTTTTTTTATGTCCTTTATAAACCTTTAAACTTTATCAAAGATCATATTGAACTACTAATTTCAAGTAGTAAATATATGTAAAGTAAATATATGTCATATCTCAGGCAAATAGGTATATACATGATACTGATATTTTACAGTTAAATCTACTATATCTCAGTGAAAAAATTTCTGATTTTCATTATATTTATAATAAAATATGCCAGTTTTTTTGCTTCTATTTCATTTTGTGGATTAAGTATTTGAAAACTGTCATTTGAATCAATGCTAGGGTAATAAGTGTTACGCAGGCCATTATAAATTGGGCAAGTGTAAAGAATATGTCCGAGGTCTTCATTAGTTTTCATATTACAAACCATACAGATTTCTTGAGGATTAATTTGTGTGATTTTATCTGGAGTTGTTATTTTTATTATATGTTTTCCTGTAGTTCTTAACTGTGCAATAATTCTAGTGAAAATAATATTTATCCGTATATTGATGTAAACAGGGATTGAACCGGTTGGATTAATGCTATTGTAGAATGTGCTAAAATTCGACTGCTGGCTAGAGGATAGATCCGAATTAAATAAATAAATTTTGTATTTTTCTAATACAGTTTGACTTTTTTCTTTGAGTTTAACTATATTTGATTCGAAAACTATTCCCCCTTCTCCGATTTTATCCAGTAAATGTTTTATTTGTAAACACCAATTATACTTAAAATTAGCATTTCTACTTGAAGACAGCTTGACTAAGTTATAAAAAACACAACTTAGGAAGCCTATCATCACTCATTTGGACTATGGTTCTTAAATAATTTAAAGCTATTTTAAGAGCCAGCCAACTAGCATGAATAGAGCCAGTCTCAAGCCTCACAAGCCAATTTGGTGTAGATCTCGATAAACAGAATAACTTTTTATAGAAATTAGTGTTTATCTTTTCTAATTCCTCTAAATACCTCAAACCCCAAATATTTACGGCGTATGTGATTGTACTGTCAATTATTGCTCCCTTAAGCTTGCCCCGGACTGACTGTGCTCGAATTCTTGCTCCCCTACATGTATCTAATACCGCTCCTATTGCTGCATTTCCACGAGAAACAGAATTTTTTGTTTGTTTTAAGAATAAACCAGATCGCGAAAACAGTACACCCAAATAATTAAATTCATTAACAAATTTTACAATGTTCCCTTTAATTATTATTTTTTTTTTTCCTTTTTCGGTCTTCCATTGTAAAATTTTAGGATTTTAGTTTATTCAAAATTCATCTTAAGGCCATTAGCCAGGCAGTAATCGTCGAAGACATTTAACTTCTCTTGTATATCAGTGTTGCAATGACCAAACAGAACTACGTCATCTGCATAAAGAAGTAGGATCAAATCTGTTTTTTTCATTAATTGGGATACCAGTGATCCCTTTAGATCTGAAAAATTCCTCGATATCACACAAAAATAAATTGAATAGCGCCGGACTCAAGGATTCCCCTTGCAACAGGCCTTCTGTAATTGCAATGTCATTGGTAAATGTACCATGGTCACCTTTTATTTTCATGTTAGCTCGACTATAGAGTGATATGAGTAATCGCACAACTTTACCACTAACCCCTATTTTAAATAATTTCAACCATAGTAAATTGTGTGTCACAGAGTCAAAAGCTCTCTGCAAATCTATGAATGCAACGTACAAATACTTTTTTTGTGTCAGATAATTTTGTATTATACAATTTAAAATGAAAATATTGTCCATGCAACCGCGCCTATTTCGGAACCCTGCTTGGCATTCTGGTATAATCCCTATATCATCTGACCAGATCGTAAGCCTATTTAACAATATTAATGTAAATATCTTTAATATACAGTTGGTTAAAGCAATACCTCGATAATTATTTGGTAATGATTTATCACCCTTCTTGTAAAGCATTATAGTTATTATATGCGTCCAAGCCTGAGGAATATGTTCAGTTAACAATATTCTATTAAAGAGAACCTCAAGATATAACAACCAATTCGGAGGAAACGATTTGTAGACTTCATACGGAATCATATCTATGCCAGCAGCTTTGCCATTTTTACACTTGTTTATGGCAGATACGATTTCATTTCCAGATATGTGCGAGTCTAACAAGGGGTTTCCCACATCAGATAATAACTCATTAAAGGTGATGCGATTTGGATGAAATTTTGAATGAAAGTCTTCCCATTTACTCAAACCAATCTGATCTTGTTGAAATTTACGATTATTTTTGAAACTATTTATTATTTTCCAAAACGTGGTACTATCTTTAGCGGAATACAAAGAAGCAAGCAAGTAATTATCATGCTGTCTTTTTTTAGTTTTTGTTAAGTTTTTATATATTTTTTTAATATAACCGTATTGTAAAATAGAGATGCTATCAAAACCAGTTTTTTTGCATAGTTTAAGACTATTTTTCAAGTCACTTTTCAATTGTTTACATTCATCGTCATGCCATAGTTTATTAGAATTTATTTTGGTAAAGCCATTATTTATATATTTATGTTTTATTCCTATTATCTGAGAAACGTTCATTATAGCGTGATTTAAATTTTTTGTTATTGTGTCTATATTTTCTTTTTCAAAGTTGATTTTAATTAATGGCGAGTGCATCAAACTATTTTTAAAGATTTCAGACTTTTCCTGATCCCACTTGATTTTAGTTAATGCTTCTTTATTTTTTTCTCTATTGCGTATAAACGTTTTAAGTTTAACAATGAGGGGGAAATGATCCGAAAAAGTAACGTCCTGCATTACTTCAAAATCTTTGACAATTACTACGGCTTTTGCATCACACCAAACATGATCAATCGTGCTTTTACCCAGACTACTTACGAATGTGAAAGCCCCCTTCAGATCACCAATTGAACGACCATTCAAAATTACAAAGGAACTCAGTTCCATAAATTCGGTAAGGGTTTTTCCACGTGAATTTAGAGTAGCGTCAAGATTTTGCCTCTCGTGTGATAAAGAAGTGCCCTGTAAGTGTTCAGCGGGACATTGATTAAGGTTGGCTATTCTGCTATTGAAGTCCCCTCCCACTAATACTGCCAAGTTAGAATAGTGCGATTTTATATGATTTAGTTCAATTTCAAAATTATCTAAAAATGATGCAATATCATATTTAGGATTAATGTAAACAAAACAGAAAATAAACGAAAGAAAATTATCACCTTTAACTAATGTTATTATATAATCTTCTGTGATGTTTATCGCCTGTACTTTAATTTGCTCTTTGTTATAAAAGCAAGCCAAGCCTCCGACTGGTCGTCCATAATTGTTATTTTTGGTGGCAGGAGAGAAGATCACTTCATAGTCGTCCAACCAGCTTTGTTTTTCAATATTACCCAGTACGTTAGTTTCCGATATATATATCAAAGCATAGTCAGTGATTCGAAGATCATTATTAATAAAATTTTTATATCCATGTGCGTTCCATATAAATATTTTTAAGTTAACAAACGATGATATTTGTTTATTATGATTAGGCGAAGAATCCAGTTTACTATTAATTTTATATTTAAAAGAGTCCGTAGTAGCGAGATAAGAAGGTCTGTGACCGGCATTACTAAGCTTTTGTTTACAGGTGCACTGTTGAGCGCTGGGACAGTGTTGTGTTGTCATGACTGTTGAGCACTCTCGTGCTGCTCCTGTCTCGTTGCTTCTTCTATTTCTGCATATAAGCTTCTACTATGGTCTCCTTTTTTTTTCGGAACTTTTTCGACTGATTTGCTTAGAGGACTAATTTCATTATAATTTCTCTTTTTACCATCCGTTTTTGATGCAAGTTTGAATTTTGAATTTTTTTGCTTATATTTTTTTTTAATTGATTCTTCATTTTCAGTTTCACTGTTTTCAAACTCTTCTGAATCTGTTGAATAATAAGTCACCAACTCCTTTTCGTTATCAACCATAGGATTCGGTTGAGGCAGACGAATATTTTTAATTATATTTGGCAAACCAAAGTGACCCTGTGCTTCAGCCATCACATCTTCCACACCGTATTTATTTCCTTCGATGATAAGTTGATCATAAATAAGTTTAGCTGATATGTTCATACTTTTAGCTTGCTTCAAGTGCGGAATAAGTAGCTTCCTTTTTTCTCTGGTCTCTTTGCTGTAGTCCTGTGAAATTTTGATTCGCTCTTCTTTCAGTAAGTAGCTCGCTTTTAATACATTATTTTTAACTTTAAGAGTTGTGAACTTAACAAACAACGGTCTGTTAAAATTACCTTTTTTTCCTAAAAAAATGACTAAATCAAGATCATATATTTCTACCTGTACTTTAAGTTTTTCTTTTATCCAGCGGAGAACAGCTATTTCGAGTGCGTCAGTTGAGTTTTCTTCGTGTTGGAAATTATAAATTATAACATTTCTTTCTCGCCTTAATTTTTCTATCATTTCTTTTTTTTGGGTGGAAATAATTTTTTCTTGGTTTTCGCAGCGTATTTCTGTTTTCTCTGCTCTTATTTTTAATAGTTTTATTTCTTTTGAAAATGCCTTGTTTAACTCTTTGATGTCATTAACTTTTTTTTCAGTAGCCAGTAAACTTTCTTTTATATCCTTAATGTCTGACCCTATTTTCTTTGTATTTTCATCGCATACTTTTGTTAAACTTTCAATTAGACTAGATAATTTTTTCATCTCGACCTCCATTTTTTTTTATAAATAATAGTCAAACTTTAAATAAGCAGAGTTAAATAAAATCGAAATTTTGTTAAACATCCAATTATATTATTTAATTTTAGGACCCGTTTCTGTGGATTTCTTGGCATGCAGTAAATAACCTTCTGTTTTTGTTGACAGTAGCTATAAACTATGACTTGGCAGGTAACAGGGAGGGTACCTTATGATAAGCATGCGCTGTAGAGCCAGTGACTGATTGTTACTGACCCTCTCAACCAAACCACCTCAACAATATCCAGTGAAAATTACTCTAATCGCAGAGTGATATGATATAATTTAATTGTAGTTCCCTTCACTATATGTTAACACACATGTGTACATTACACCAGTTCACAAATTTTGTCTTCAAACCTCCAAAATAAACACAATTAATAGACCTGACGTACACCGTGTCACCAATATGGCCGAACTGCCAATTTATATTATATTTATTATAATATCAATTTATTCTCACAGTACATTATACATAGATAAAATATATGCCGTACTCGCTTCGGCGGTACATAAAGTACTAAAATTGGAACAATACTAAATATAGGCTATATAGAGCGTTCAACGGCAAAGTTCCAAACTATTAACAATAGGTCACTCCCATTAATCATATTCTTTATTTAATGAAATATATCTTTGTACCTCTTGAACCAATCACCGGTTCCTCGGATTAATCCTGTCTAACTTCAAAGTACTTCTTTTTCTCTCTTTAAGAGTATATATTATAGCTGACATGTGGCCTAAGAACTAATTATTTGACAGATCATTTTTAAAAAGCATAACGGGGAAACAGTTCGTTAGGTACAATCAAATATTTGTACTGTGGCAGACGGAACTAAGGAGGAGCAGAGAGTCCGTGTGTAATACCCCTCTCACGAAATCTTGCTAGGTACAAAGATGAAAACTTATTAAAAAAACTCACGAAGAAGCAAAAATACTGCTGAAATAGTACGCTGATCAACGGAGATTCATTTTACGTGATGAACACACGAAAGTAGAAAAAATTTTCAAAATCTTTTTGAAGGTAAAAAAAAAACATAAAAAATTAAATAAATAATTGATTTTTAAAAAATCATGTTCGTAATATTTAAAAATTTTTTTTCATCATCGGAAACTTGGAATAACTTGCCAAACGGGTTAGAGGTGAGGCTATTAGTAATGAGCAGACCGGTTCAGAGGGGTTCCACTTTATTTGATTTTAAACTAAGCAGAGGTAGAACCTTAGAAATATATCCAACTCCGGGGAAATAAAAGTTTCTGTAAACGGAATATGAGTGGTCTATTTCAGATGGGTGACCATAATTTAATAGACACATTCAGAGTACATTACAGAAAGCCTTTGACGCTTAAAAAAATTTCAGAGAAAAAAATTGGATAGGAAATGAATTAATTTCACTGTAGCTCTTGAAATTGGAACCTTTTTCATGTATGCTTTTTAGCCATCCCGATGATTTTGTGGGTAATGTTCTTATTTATTATCTTTGTGCTATCCGATTTTTATAAGATTATCATAATAATATTAATCAACAAAAGAACTGTGTCAATAAATTTATTTAATTTTCTCTCCTTATATTGGTGCAATGGTCAATTAAGGACTTTCTTCTTGTCTACAATTTTGTTCTCTCTTTCAGAGTATACATAATAGCTGACATGTGGCCTAAGAACTAATTATTTGACTTAATAACTTTTATATTAACTTAATTTTAAATATAACGAATCTGTGGCAACTTGTAACACCCTACACTTAATATCATATTTTTTTCTTCAATGTTTTGGAATTCCTCTTATTATATTACTATCCAAGAATCATCTTGATATTCCTCATCTTCATGATGCGACCATAATCAAACACCCTTACACTCTTCTCTGAAAGCCAGGATGCAAGGCTGATCTTGTTTATTATTCCTCATCTCTCATTGACTGTCTTATTTTATGTATGAGCTCTAATGTAAAATCTTGGTAATACAAAATCCCAGGAACAATTACCTTCATTCAACCTTAAAAATACTTCCTTCTACACTTTATTAATCTCTGCACTCTCTTATTGGATCCAGGTACTTGATTCTAGTCTTTTGTTTTTAAAAAAATAGGTGCCCTTCACATTTTAAATAATGGCTCTCATGTTCCTCTCTTGAAATAACTAGTTAATTTTTTTCTTACATTTATTGGTAGCCTGACCTTTCTTTGCTTATAACTAATATATATATATATATATATATATATATATATATATATATATATATATATATATATATATATTTATACTGACTAGAGATAGCATTTGTACTAGTAAGTACATACTTTTGAACTTGGCGCTATTATGAAAAACCTTTAAACCATTGTATTTTATCACAGAAAAATAATATTTAAAGTAAAGCTATTGAAGGATTGATGTTTTAGTACACCATAATCTTAAAAATCTCAAATAAACTTTTGGTTAGTTGAAAATACCTGTAGTCAAACATATTCTGGGGGTATATTTGAATCGGATAGATTCATATCAAACTTGGGAGTGTAGTGCCTCAGCTGGTGGGTATCTCTTACATTTAGGCCAGATTGCCACTCTCTCCGTCATTAATTCCAGCAAATTAGATTTCACTCTTCTAGATTTAATCGCAGAAATAATTCCTTACTTGTTTTCTACTATTAAAGACCAGTGTCCGTTAGTATAGCATTTAAAATAATAGATGGAAAGGAGTTGAGTAGTTTTATTCTCGTTAAGAGGACTTTTAGAAAACAAGATTTCGTTTCTAATTGTCTTCCACGTCTATAGTGTATTGTTTTTAAAGTATTAAACCTTTAAGTTATTATTGCTTAATTATTGCTATCAAATCATTTAACAACTTGAATAAGAAACATCTTAAAAATTTTTTTTTAGTACGACTTAATGTTTGATACACAATACGATGTTTGTTTGTTGGAGCTTAACTTCCTTATGAACTTCAACTAGGCTAAAGTACGGTTATTCTACAGTTTCCTAACCTATTCTAGCCAGAAGGAAAAGTCTGAGTTTCATTTGAGTCCACCATGAAATAAGTATAAGCTGGTCTAGGTGGGAATTGAAATTTGCTTCTAGATACTCCTCCATTGTAGTTCCCAATACACAAGAATCTACATATTCAGTTCACAAAGTTTAACCCTTTGCTTGACACGTAAACCATTTCGGCCCATGCAGAAAATGAAAGGGATTGTTTTGGCAGCACTGTAGCTCATGAAAGCCCTGAGTGCGAAATGCAAATTCGATAAATAGTTCCTATTAATGAGAAAACTAAAATGATTCTAAAATTTTCTATAACTTCTTCTATTTGAGACCATATCTTTGTTGATAGCCGTTAATACACCTATAAATGCTAGACACTACATTAACATACATCTTAGATTCTATGGAACTGATTATTTATAATAGTTTCTTCGCGGGCTATTGGTATGCCATTAAAATCATGATTGCTTTAATTTTTTTAATAACATAAAATAAAGGATGACTTATTTTAATTAATATTGCATTGAAAATTTCCTATTAATCAGCTCACATGAAACTCACTGCTGCTGAGTTTGGGAGGTTGCTGATTCAAATCTGATAAATATTTTAAATGAACTATATGAGGATTAGTATATCATTCTCTACAATTTTTTTTAATAAACTCAATTCGCTTTAGACACCCGAGAAAAGAGGATTGTTCTCGCTGAATCTAAATCTATATTATATATATATATATATATACACATATACGTGTGTTAAAAATACATATGAAGGGGGAAAAAAAAGAAGCAAATCCAAGCATATGTAATTTTCCATCAGATTCGATCCACCTCCAAATTAAATGAGATTAGATTGGAGATAATTATTCAGAAAATTGATTTTTTTGTTTTAAACTTGATGTTTCGAATTTCACGAATATTATTCAATAACTTTCTTTACGTTCTTTCCATGTGGTTCTCGATAATGCTCAGAGGCTTGTATAAATAAGATGGTTTCGGGACTTTGTTATATAGAACTTTTATCGGATTGCTATCAATGGGTTGTTTTCAACAATTCTTTTGCATGCAGAATAACTTAATAACTGCTCTTTAGACTGTTAAGAACTTATTGATTATTTTGCGAACTGTACTGTATGTATTAAAAATACATATGAAGGAATATAAAATATATATATATGTTAGCTGCGTTTGCCAAAATTCAGGAAAACCTAGAAGAAATCTGTGCCTGGGCAAATCTGAACAAATTAACGTTAAACGCAGCTAAAACTCAAGCAATTGCAATAGGATCACATTCCCTTCTCCATTCAAATGCCAACTTTCCCACATTATTCCTTAATGGTCATCCAATAACTTTCCATTCCTCTGTTAAAAATTTAGGCTTAACCATTGATCAAACCCTCTCCTGGAAATCCCATATTGCACAAATCTCCCGAAGGTCAATCGGTATCCTAAAACTATTTCACCGCTCCCGTCACCTCCTTCCCCTACCCACACGCAAACTTCTAGTATCCTCCCTTATCTTCCCCCAATTTGACTATGGTTGCATGATATATGGAGGGCTCTTGACGGTTCTTGAAGACAGATTAAAACGCATCATGAATTGCTTCATTAGGTTTGTCTTCGGAACCTCGATACGTTCACATGTTTCTTATCTCTACACTGATTTAAATTGGCTTTTCCCCTCCTTTCGCAGAAAGTACTATCTAGGCTCCTACCTATTCCAAGTTATCAACACCCGCCACCTTCCCTTTATTTACAGTAACCTGAAATTCAAGTCTGCTATCAAATCACTGCATACAAGATCTCGTCTTTCCGATCTCTATACTCCATCCCACAGAAGTACTGCATTCCAACGTTCCTTCCTTTTCCGATCATCTACTCTTTGGAATTCCCTCCCCCCCCCCCCCTATATCCGCAATGCTTCTTCCCTTGGAACATTCAAAACACTACTCTTTCACCATCTTCTTTCCCTCCAACCCGACGCTCTCTAATTATAAGGATGTATGTAATCGTCTAATTTATTTACTATACTATGACCGTCAGACATAAAACATTAGCAAAAGTTATAGTTTGGCTATGATAATGTTTTGATTTCTTGTAATGATAATTTTTGATTTTCTATCTTTTATTTTTCTTTAAGTTTCTGTTTGTTTTTTTTCTCTTCTGCTATTTTTTTTTTACAATATTAGCATCTATTTTGTATATTTATTTTTATTTAATCTATTTTTATTAACAGTTTTTTTTTCTAGTTTTTCTCTGTATTTTTTTTTTCATACATATTTGTATTTAATTTTACTTATGTTGTTTTATTTTTAACAGCTTCTCAGCCAGTTATGATCTTACTTTGTATTACTTAATGTTATTCTTAAGGGACTTTGTCCCAGAATAAAGTTTTCTTTCTATTCTATATTCACTATGATTGTGTTTCCTTAGTTGTTAATGAAGAAAATTTAAGAATTAAATAATAATTAGTTAATGGGGTTCTCTGTTGTTTTAAATATGTATGAATGTTGTTTTAAATGTTCCTTAAACCTGTAATTTAATTCTTTAGATGATTTCTGCCACCGTTTTAGTGCTCCAGATGGTGAAATTTTATTGAAAAAGTTTTGATATTCGTATTACGGAATCGATCGAATTATATTTTTCTTTACTATTAAATTAAAACTGCTTAATTTTTGTAACTTTTAACTCCTCGTATACTTTTGTTTTAAATCGTTAAATTGTGGTTTCTTTTTACGATCTTCCTCAATGTTTCACTTTGGAATGATTGCTGTAGGTTTTTTTTTTAATAGTTTTCCCCACATTTGAAAACAACAGATACGGCGCTAATGTTAAATCTTTTTCTCAATTTAAATAGCGGCTCATTAATAGTTCATTTAATGCGAGCATCTTTAGTTCCATGTTGGTGTGTGAACTTCGCACTTGGTAAATGTAGTTAGGTCAAGTTGCAATCAAGCCCTGAACCACAATGATTCAGCGGTGCCCTAGTTCCTGTGGCAGTGTAGGCTGTTCCTGGTAGACTTGTTGAAATCCCGCTCACATTTTAATAGATTAACCCATATTACATAAGCCTTTCTATCTTTACTTATAGTTACTCTAATGTAAAGTCATTTTTTAAAATAGAGAAAATGTTGTCCTAGATTTTCAAGTCAGGACACTTGCAAAAAAGGACATTAAAAGTGTCGTATAAATCACCAGATATATGTCTGTCGTAATTAGTAATGTTAGGATTTCTACGATCGAAGGTAGGATTTATCTGGAATTGGAAATTTTTTCCAAAAAAATATATACTATATACAAATTCTAAAACTCTTTTTATATTTTTACGAAAACTTTTCAGAAAAAAAGAAAGAAAAATTTAGTCTCGAAAAACTGACTACAAATAGTAGACCACATTTGTATTCACAACAAATGGTTTCTCAACAAACTGCTCCGTAGGAGTCCTACTCAATACAGGACAAGGCAGCGAAGCTCATGTCAGAAACCACAAGGGATTGAAAAGGATATGGACGCGTTCCAGAAATCGGTTCCAAAAAATAAAGAACAGTGGATCAATGAACAAAAAGGATAAATAATCAAGAAACGGTCACAACTTGTAAATTATGTAGTTAATATTGTTGATAAATTACTTTGATACGTAGAAACAATATAGTCTGTGATACTATAGTCAGGGAAGTTAAACTAGGTCGTTTTTGAAGTTACTAATGTAACACAAGTTCACTAATGTCAAGCTTATATATCAGTGATTAAATGTTTTAATTCACTGTTTATTTCCAATGGGCTAATGGCTGTTTAGGACAGATAACACCGATAGATTTCCACCCGATCTAGTAATACACAAATCGCCTGCTGGTCTTTTTTAGATCAAAGCCTAGTCAACAAACTAGGATTGAAACATCGCAGATTCGAATAATGAAAATAAGTTGTTGCTTTATAATACAACTATTGAATCTCATCATTTGGTAATATACTTTTACTAACCCATAATAGTATAAAAGCATCAATAAATAGAGAATTGATCAATTTTTTTTTTTTTGTTCTCTTCTATTCTATTCTACTTGCTACCTCTATAGTATATATTTTATTGGAAGTTTCGAATATCAAACATTCATCTTCATTTGAAAGGAAGCCAGAGGCAATATAACTTGCCGCTGCTGATGGTGCGCTTCTGTAAGTACTCTTAAGCATGAAAATTGTATTCAATGAGTTATAATTAGAATTGAACAATATATTACAGGTATTCTTCCACTGGTAGTTGTTTAGAGTTAGATTAAAGTGTAAATCAATGATTAAATAAATGAGAACCCTCAGTTCATAATACAGAGATTTAATGGAGGAACCGCAGTTGGTGCAGCTGCTGGAACAAAAACTGTAGAAGAACATCGGGAGTAAAAAAACTTTCGGTCTCAGGTAGCCCGATTGATTATCTGTAGGCCATCCGGTGGAATGCTTCACTCCTGTCCAGCCATCAAAGTATGATAATGTGGGATTAACAAATTCAATCCTATTATAATCATCGAAGTTATGCAACGGTCCATATTTTGATATGTGAAAGAAATTGGATTATTTCAAGTTCCATGGAAATTTAATCAATCAAATATTTGTTGTTGTCATACCAGTTCAATTTATTTTGTTTAGTTTTAATTATGAGGATTATACTTGTGAGAGTATTATTATCATATATGATAATAATTTTCTATATATAGTTTAATAATAAACTATATA
This sequence comes from Euschistus heros, assembly GCA_003667255.2. NCBI lineage: Eukaryota > Metazoa > Arthropoda > Insecta > Hemiptera > Pentatomidae > Euschistus > Euschistus heros. Next base: position 539,828 of record RCWM02000544.1, read on the forward strand.
CAGTTTTTTTTTTTACAGCTTATATTCATTTGTTATCGCTTTGATAACGAGAATTATTATTTTATAACACGTGTAAATTTTAAAATGTTTAATTTTATTATGGGAAACCTAATCTTATCGTGGTACGAATATGTGAAAATCGTACACAATAAATGTGGCACCACCCAAGAAGACAACCGAATCACGTAGCATCACTTTTTTAGCGAGTGAGAGGAGGAAGGGAAGTACTTCCACCGATCTTTTTGATAGCATTTATCTGTTCATAGACATAGGAACTATTAATGTGCTATAACACTCTGATATAAATTTATATCTGCTGTTTTAATACTTCCTCATCAGATTATTAATATATTAATGGAGTATTGTTGCTGACGGATTATCAATATTTACTGTCTTCTTTAATGTGTAAATCATGATCGGAGAAGAAGACAATGAGAGGTGCAGTCAAACAGAAACAGTAGGGTCTCTCCAGTGTTGTTCGGTGGCCCTGAAGAAGACCTGCAAGGCATGTCAAAACGTTGGAACACAATTATAAGTTTTTTTCTTAGATGTGTTGTTTTTGTCTGACTGCATCCCTGATTATCTTCTTCTACGTTTATATATATTATAGTATAATAGTCAATTATTCTTTTATTATTTTAATCATGATTGATTCTGTTTTCTTCATATGATGTAGTTATTATTCCATCTTTTGAACAAACAAGAAATATAATTTCCGTTTAATTACTTTTTGGGATCCAGAAGCCACAAGAGACACGTAGGTGTCCTGGGAATCTCAAGGCTAGCAAGAGACTACCAAACCTGGGCATCGTACTGGGTCAACTTCAACTATGTTGATCTATCTTCAGGAGAAGGAACGTGATTGGAGGCATTTATTCATTTTTTTTATTGCCAAGGTAATAAAGTTTTACGTGGTCTGGTATGTATATAAATACATACCAGACCACGTAAAACTGGCAAAACCACGAAAATATGAAAATGGAGTTGTTTATAGAACTAAAATATTTCCGTTGGTTTCCGAAGTTATCAGAATTTAATTTGTTATTTTTTTCTGATATTTAAATTAATTAATTTTTGGAAAAAAAAAAAAAAAAAAAAAAAACATATAAGTTTAAGTCCTTAACGGAGGAAAAAAAAAAAAAAAAAATATATATATATATATTTGTCTTAAAAAAAAGTGTCATATCTCACAAGAGAAATATAAAAAACAAAGGATTTACAGTATAGGATTAGAAATACTACGCAAAATCATTATTATTTTGTAATCGTGTTTCATTGGAATATATATGTGTGCACACATTACTCAAAGTAGTATGGAATACATATATGTGAATTTGTCAACTACCGCTTTCAGTTATTTGATCCTTCGACGATCGCATCGCAAAAACGATGCTCCTCTGTATTTAGGTTTTCTATTTACGTTCATATAACTCCTGACTCTAAAATAAAATACAAACCCTATATTATTGGAAAGTATCTGTTGATAGATTTTCAAAAGTTGATAGATTATGTTCGAAAAAAAAAAAAAAGTGAAAAGCGATTTTCAAATAGCTCTATTTCTCTCAATCAAATTCAATTAGTAGAATAGGTTCTCAGCATGTTGTATTGGACCACAATGAACTACACTAGATCAATTTAATTTTTTTTTTAATCCATTGGGTTAACTTTGCCTACTGAAAACATTCAAAAATGAATCTAGTATCTTATATAGTATCAATTGAAAAAAAAAAGCAATGACAGCTGTATTTGATTTTTGGATCAAAATCAGTAATATCGTAATAGCCAGTACCTAACAGTAAACAACCGGCAACACATACCTAGATAATTGCAATAGTGCAAATACCACGCACCAGCTTCATGACCTAGTGGCAAGTTCAAGGCCTCAGTTCTAGCCTAGAAAGGCTGATCTCAGCGCAATTAATATCTATTTATAGTTTCAGTTCATTCTGGTTTTATCTATTTTTGTGATTGTGTTTCCTTCTTCAGTTTATTGCCCTTATGATAATCATTCATTGTATTCTCTGATCCTGATTCGCTGTTCAATGATATCTCGTAACCGACCCAAACATAGGGAAATAATTTTCTAGAAAGTAAGGAAGGTTCTGTCAAGCTTTCTTCAGTTACGTCAAATGTGTCCAAACGCTTATGCACATTAGATATGGGACAGTGAAAAAAAATGTGTTGATATCATTCTAGAATGATCCCTGCATGGAATCCTTTTAGATATTTTGTTAATCCCTAATACACTGTACCATTATTTTTAATAGTATAAGCCAGAATATTAGCTTATCATTACTTATATTATATATAATTATTATACTACTCTAAAATTATTTATATTAACATAGTTTTTTATTATCAATTATTAAATTTTGAGAATATTTAATTTTTATAGTTTTAGAAGATTGTTATTTGAAAAGAAATACATTTGAGTTTTTTTTTAATTAGACATTTTTTAATGTTATATTTTTAAGGATTAAAGGAATCATTTTGATTCTCATACAAGACTAAAACGAAAAGAAAATGCTTTTCGTTTCCGAATACTACAACACTAGTTTTGAAAACATTCAACTTTAGAGCTGCATTTAACCATGATATGCCTCTCGAAAGCAATGATTAGTCATAACAAGCATCACAAATAATTCAAAGACTGAGCCTAAAATGGATACCTATCTAAGATTTATAAATCATAAATTATAAAATACAAAATAAGAAGAGATATTTAAAATAAAATATATAATTTATGCTATAAACATCAGCCCATAAAATGGCTAGAGAGAAGAAATTAGTGGGATTTTTTTATAAATTATTATTTTATATTTTTTAAATATTATCTGGCATATGAGCCACTACTGCTTATTGATTGATGGATGCTTATTTATTGATCAAGAATAACAGATCTCAAAATCAATTGTAAAATTCCTTAGTGGATTACAAGACAACTTGATTGCGACTTAGCACTCAAATTCTGTCTTGCGTTTAATTTATTTTTATAGAGTTATTCCTGTGCAATCTTATTTTATATTAAGAGATTTGTTTCTAATTGTTTTTACTGTCTTGCTGTAAATAGTACAGATGGGCAATATAACCCTTTCACTTATTGCCATTTAATGAGATAGATTGTATCACTTAACATCAGAAAATCGAAATATAAAGAAAAATATCAGACATTTATAAAACTATCATTTAGTAAGGTATTAGTTGTGGAGTTATGTTGTCATTGGTTTAACTAATTAATCCTAAAATAACAATTTTTTTATTAAGTATTATTCAAAAACAATTTTGAATTAAAGTAGTTATGAAAAATTATTCTAGGAATTATGGTAAGTATGGACACACAAAATTCCAAAATATTTTAATGAGCCTGTGGGTGTAGCGTTGGTTGGTTGTTCTTTTGAGGAACGTTAATTCTCAATTAACATATAAAACCTAAATGGATGTGACTCCCACCTACAAGGAAGGACATGCATTGTAAATTTTACTAAGATAGAAATAGAAATAGATTTTATTTTCTAGGATTGCATCAAAATGGAGAGAAGAAATATTTAAAATAATCAAGAATCAAACAACCATCGAAACTAATAAGTAAACTTGGCTTCCGGATTCTGCAAGAAACCTACGCACACCTAAGTCATATTTCAAAGTAAAATGCTTCCATGGTCGCTCAAAAAATACCTCTTATCTTTATATCTCGTTTTGCCAAGCTTGGGAATTGATCGATTCTAATGTGTTTCCTCATTAGACCCTCCAGTCAAAGACGGAGGCTGACATTTGCAGATTAATAGCTATCATTAGTTAGTTGGAAGTGATGTTTATATTATAGTTGTTTTTTAAATACTATATCTTATATTTTATTCAATAATTAAATTTATGTGACAAATGGGATCTACAAGAAAAGTTAACTTAGTAATAGCTTTGATCCTGATAAAACAGCATTAATAAAAACGAATATTTCTTCCGCTAAGATAAATTCTATGGAGGGAAGCTGTTAGTGATAATGAATTATCATAATCACCACATGTCTTACATATTTCAATGGTATTAGGTCTTTTGTAAAAAATTATTTTCAAACAATTTCTTAATTTGTTTTATTTTAGCTTTATTGATTTACGTTTCCTATTACCCAATTATAAATAAAAAATAGTATAAATATTTTCAATAGGTCGGCTAGATGGAATTTTGATATTATAAAATAATGAACTATTATTATATATTGGAACAGCAAATTTGTTAAACATTTTTCTTAAATGGATCCCATGATAAACCATGGTCAATCAATAAAGCTAAAATAACAAAACGCAAGAAAATGTTTGAAAATAATCTTATAAAAAAGACATTATACCCAACTAATTAAAAATTATTAGATATATATAATAGTAATTAAATATATATATATATATTTAATTTTAACTAAAAAGAATTATTTTTAAAAGATTTTGTATCAGTATAAATTAAACTAATCACCAAGATGTAGATTTTTCTTAATTTATTTGTGCTAATTAGTTTATTAACAACCTTATAATTTTGTCTTTTTTTCCCTCTAATTATCTTCTTTATAGTATTGTTGAATCTTTAAACAATTGTTTCCTAAACAATTTGGTAAGGCACTGAACTACTAGATCCGGGACCCGGGTTCAAGTCCGGTTAATGGCTGAAGATTTAATTTTTTTTTTTTCATCAGATCCACTTCGGGATCTGAAGACTCTCCTGGGGCACAAACAAGCCCATATAGAGTTGGGAGTAAAACGTGGCGATTGAGCGGGATTGCTGACCACATCATCTTGTGCAATCATTGGTGACGAAACAATACTTCCATACCACATGGGTTGTGGCAGTAAAAAAAAAAAAAAAAAAAAATATATATATATATATATATATATATATATTTTGATTTTCATTCATAAATATCTTCTGAATGAGAATTATCATAACACAAGATAGGAGACAATCTTTCCTAAATAATCAGCTTCAATTGTAAAAAAAAAAAAAAAAAAAAAAAAAAAAAAAAAAAAAAAAAAAAAAAAAAAAAAAAAAAAAAAAAAAAAAAAAAAAAAAAAAAAAAAAAAAAAAAAAATATATATATATATATATATATATATATATATATATATATATATATATCTTATCCAAATAATTAGTCATAATCAAGTCAAATGAATAAACAAAAACTTAAAACATCCTTTCTTTTGGAAAAATATTTCAAACTCATGAAGACAGATTGTTCGATAAACCTTTAAATAGCTTGGTTCTTCTTCTTCACGATTCTTATGTTGTTATCATTGGAGATTTTTTTTTTTTTTTTTTTTTTTTCTCTTGGCTCGACAGACCTTGCAGATCTTTGGCCTCCTCAACCAGCCTGCTCAACCTCTGCATATCTTGGGCCGTTGCTTCCGCTTCGTGCCATGTTCGTCTGGTATTTTAGAGCCGGGGTCCGTTTTTTTATCACAGATTTCTCTGTGGCTGATTAAGGTTTCATAATGGTAGGGTTTTACAGGATAGGGTTATTAGCCCTATGCCTAACTCCCGACCTGGAGGACTAGGAGCTATGTCGGGCACAGGGGTCGCTCACCTCCCTGTGATTTCCAGAGTGAGGACACAGTGTACTGCCCCCATGTGGGAATCGAACCCACGCCGTATTAGCCTGAGTATCTGGTCTTATCTGGATGGCGGTCACCCATCCAAGTACTGACCACGCTCGACAGTGTTTAACTTTTATAATCTACTGCACATGTCTCAGTCGACTCGGCTACCCCAGCCCTAGTAGTATCATTTGAGATACTTTCTAATATTCTATAACTAAAGTAATAATTATACACTAACATTGATTATTTTATATTTATACTTCATTAATATTTAGAAATTTATACACTATATGCAATAAGTAAATTTGTAGTAAAATGAGAAAACTAGAATTTATTTTCTAAGTGAAGTTTTTAAATATTTAAGAACACTTGTGAAATATTTGAAATGTGTTTATGAATGGACATTAGCGAGTTAAAAATTAAAATGAACATACGTTAAGTATTTAAAAAGAGCATAATTAGTATATATAAAAACGCTTAATCCGACCAAACAAAAAGGAATTATGAAATGATGAACAGGGATATTTTTTTTTTTTTTTTTTTTTTTTTCAATTTTAGTTATTAAAATATTGAGGTCTTGATCTATAAATATATATTTCATTTTCATGACAACACGAAAGAAAATTCAAATTTTAAGATGGGCCCTAATTGACTCAAGGAATGTAAAAATCAATATTCTAAAGATATAGGCCGTCTTGAAACCTATAATGTAAATATCTAGAAAGAATACTTATGCAGGAGAATTTTTTTTTTCTCACAACAGTATACTACTAGTAAATTTGAGGGAAATGGTTACAATGACATGTAAAAAAACTACTCACTAGCTTATTACTATTAAGTTTTACATTATTAGGTCTCTTAACCATCTTATTTTCAGATTTCAGACGCTTCGGAGGATTATCGAGAGTCAAGAATCATGTTGGCAGACTAGTATTCCAGTGGGTGTGGAGTTTACTATCAAGAGATCGGTATCCGTTTTGGGCCAAATCACCAACATATGAAACATTAAGATTTTTAAGGATAAGTTTGTTTGTGATATAATATGGAGCATTGAGGATTTTACAAATGATTTTAGATTGTAAGGATTGGATACGAGAAGAATTGGAAGGTTTAGGGAAGCCCCAAAGCTCAACTCTGTACGTATAAATAGGTACAATAACTGTCTTGTCAATGTGTCTTTTGTAATTTACTGGAAGTTTTGAACGTTTGTCTAGTAACGTTAAAGTGACTACTTTAACGTTTATAGACTTGTAACGACAACTAGTTTCTTGTTTTAGTCTGAGAAATATTTAGCTTGATTATTAATTTTCTTAGAGAATATAAATTAATCCCTTCATAATGTTTTTTGTTTTGATCAAAAGTCGTTTATGAACGTATAATGAAAAAAATTACTCATATAAAAGGACTGCAATTCTGATAAAACAGAATCTCTTTAACTCTAACTGAAGAAGAAGTAATAACACAAATTAAGTTTTTCCATTTTTTTCCCGTAAATCAGCAGGATTCCCCAACATTATTTGGTTAAGTAAGTAATTATACTTGATGTATTATTATGTCATAAATAATAATATGCCAACAATACAAATAGTAGCTATGGTTATTAGCTTTTTTTGGTTTTAGGATATTAAAAACTTCTGACATAAAGAAGTGGTTATTCCGCATTATTGGACCATTTTTTTTTCACGTTTCGAGCTTAAAATCTCAGATACTTAGAGAAGGAATTCCCTTAAGACCTACTTTTTTTCGTCGGCTAAATGGACAGGGAATAACGGTCGTTCGATTTATCCCTACCCCTGTTGAGCAGAGAATTGCCGTAGGCCTAGTTAGTTCCAGGGTACATCAATAAGATTAGACCGTGCAGCTAATAATGATCCTACCTGAAATAATGATAATTTATATTGTATTTTTAGTGAATGCCTTTACCTTTACAAAGCCATTTAGTAAAAGTAATATTATATAATTACAAGAACGTTTATCAATGTTATATATATTCTCTAATTATATTATTTTAGATTACTGTATTTGTGTGTTTAATACTTACTCGCAATAACATTTTTTGTCGTCCTGAATTTTATTTGTTTCATGTATCTACATCCGTTTTGGTTGCTATTTCTACACAAGAGAGGTACTATACCAAACCGTTTTTAACATTAATGACAACATAATAATAAACAGGTTTTATTTCCCCAAATTATTAAATAATCTCTCAACTTATCTCAATTAGGGACTCAATGGCCGTGTGAGTTGGGGCGAGTGTCTCAGTGCGCTCGTAGCCAGAAGGTCGTGGGTTCAAATCCCTCCTGGGTGGGTCAAAATTTATTTCATGGGGACCCACGAAATATATCTTGACCTTCCAACCCAGGTCAGTATAGGACTTCATTGGAAGTCTTGGGCCCAAAAAATAAAAAAAATAAATCTTACCTCATTCTGTAAATGAAAAATAATCTTAATTTATATATATTGTTTAAACTTGGATATTTGTGAAATTATATGTTTTCTGTCCATTCTCCAATTTGAGGAATTAAGAAATAGGACCGTAAGATATATAAGTGTGATTGTTTATATCTTTTTTTATAGATTTTTTTTCATTAAATTATTTTATTATAAACTTGTATTTACTTTATATTATCTTATTTCATTATTTTATTTAAAATATCTTGGCCAGATTTGATTTACTTTTTATAATTTATTTGTTGTTATCCGTCCCAGAATAAAATTTATTTTCTATCTATCTATCTAAGAAGTATACGCTCTGGACCTCTATGTCCCTTGGGCAACTTACCCGATTACTCTAATTGGTTAATAGAATTAATAGAACTATTAATCTATATTCACTATACTACTTGAAATTAAGAAAACCTTTTTGATAATGATTTATTTGAGATGCTTTATTTCTGAATTTTAATATTTATTAAGCATCACAACATTTTAAATCTATTTACCAATTTATTTTTATTTGGTAAAATTAAAGGAAATTGTAGCTTGAAGAAGACAGGATTAAAAACTAAATTGCAGTAGAATAAATAATAATTTGTTGACGCAATACTTGTCTAAGATATATTTCTGAAATTCATTTTTACGAATATCTGTTTAACCGATACAATAGAATGATTACATTTTTCATAAATACGTAAAGAATATTCATTCTTAGATATTTAATGTTTGGGTTATTTTTGACATTTTTATCAATAAATTAGAATCATGATACTGATTAATTAAACAGTAATTAGGACCAATGATAGGCATTCTTATTCTGTCAATAAAAACTTTACTTTTTTTTTTTTTGGTAACATATATAGAAAATAAAAAACATACATTTAATAGCATAAAATAAAATTAATACAAGAATAGCATACAATTATACGTTAATTTATTAAATTATTATATTATTAAAAAGGAATGATAGTAATGTATTTATCAATCCATATCTCACAACCGGATCAGGGTTTTTATTGATTTTAAAATTATAATTCATGCTATATGCAATATTTAAGTAGAGTACATATGCAACACTTTGAAATGTAATGAAACAATATTAAGATGAAAATAAATTATTTTTCATTATGCTAATTATTTCTATGTAAAAGCCATGAAATTTCATTGGAACCATTAGAACAGTATTTGTAAGGATGCTGACCCGCCCGCTCCCACTTGAAGATAAATTATTTTTTAATAAAGTTAACTTTCAAAGCTTATAAATGATTTTTTTAAATTTTCTAAATAAAATAATATAGTACAGAATAGTACAATATAGTACTTATAAAATTTTTATATATTTAGTAATTTGTGATTAAATCTCTCTGGAGCACAAAATGTACTAAATAATTAAAATAATTACTAAAATTTGAATAATTAACTAATTCATTCAATCTAATACGCTCACGTTTTTAAACTCTTAATAATAAAATATATTGATAATAAAAGTATTTATTTATTTTAAAAAATAATGGAATCAAATGAATCTCATATGTATAGCTACATGACTCATTCAACAAGAGGTGAGATGAGATACTCACGATGAGGAAGAAGATCGCTGGAAGACTTGCCATGGCTGCAGCAAGAGGTGAAGACAGACTGACTTGTACCTGCCGACCTGGGGTAGGTCCTGCTTCCCCTACCATTTATCCCTAGTGGTTCAGTCCTCACTCTTAAGGTCGTTTACAGTTTATTGTATTACAATATTTATTATATTCAAATATCGTCCTACATAGATCCAGCTTTCCTTGTCAAAATAAAATGTTTGGAAAATTCTATAAAAAAAATCTATTGTTCTACTTAAATCATGAATGGAGTTAAATTACTTTACAAAATTGAATTAAATTACAAAAGTTATTAAATTACTCTAAGAGATATTACCTTCAACTCTGAAGTAATACATAAAGTCCTTCTTAGGTTCATAACTTCATTGGGAATGTTGTGATTCATTTCAGATGTCTAAATCATGCATATGTTCATCCCAAGAAAGTAAATGATCAGTATTGAGGAATATGCGCAGCCATTTTTTTTTCTTTTAATTATTTTTTTTTAAATTAATGACGACATAAACATATTAAAAATATAAGGAGTAAGCATGACGTCTGTCTGATATGTTAGTACCTTTGAAGAAAGTACTTGATATTACCATTCCAGTTCTTTTTTAAAATCTTATTTTCAAATGCATCGATGAGGTTGGACGGGTTGGGAGTCAAATGGCTAAAATGATTTATTTTGGGCCAAATTAAGATATTATGAATAATGTTAAATGGAAAAACACATTGACAATTTTGCGGAGGGCTTTGTATTTCTTCATTGTTACAAGTAGTACACTGAAACTTTCCTAAGTGGGTATTTATAAAAACCTTTTTACATTTTTTATTACAAGTTAAACTTATTTTCCACTCTATTACCATTGCTTATTTGAATTATAAATCAATAAATGAAAAAAAAAAAGCTTGACGTTTTATATATTTGGAAACTCAAACTATTGATTGTCCATAAAGGGAGCAAATAGTCGGACTGTAAAAAAAATATAGCCACTGTTATATAACTTTATTTCTCGTAGCTCTCTTCAGAAGCAGAACAGTTCGTCCATTCAGACTACCTCAAAATTCATTATTAAAATTCTTTAAGCTCCTTATGAATTATTAGCATGACTATAATCAGATTTATTTGGACTAAAGGAATTGAATTTGATGGCTATGCCAAAATAACCCATTCTCAATCCTTAAAATCTAAAATCTTCAAAAAATTATCAATGATCGTTTCTATGTCTCTTAGCCTAAAATAACGTTTGTTTTTTTTTCTTATCTCTCATTCAAGACAGAGAAATGATTTTTTCACGTAAAAATGTGGTTTTGTATGTAGCCAGTAAAATAGGACCCCGAAAGCCTGTTTTTGAGAAAAAAACTGCCGAACTTTTATTTTCAACGGATCTTTATGTTTTTTGAGATGCTGAATCCGAATCTGAAGATTGCTACCACAGCAGTCATCGGCTTCATACCCAAAATTGCAAAACACCGCACAAAAGGGCCTTTATTTTCAGTTTTTTACCTATAACACGAAAAGTGGGTATTAACGTGCATTCTGCTTTTTGTTTATGTATATAACATTAGGTTTACTCCAAACTTTAGTTAGTTTAGCAGACAAAAACAAATTTGAAAAAAAAAAAAAAAAAAAATCAAAAACCGAAGAATTCCGCTTTATCCAGATTCCGTTTTTTTTTTTTTTGTTTTTTTTTACCAGAACCTGAAATTATTTATAAGACATTATGCGTATTTTTTTAAAAATATAGATGAGGAAAATTTTTAAACAAAAAACTGATACCATTCTCAGTTTCCACATCTGAAAAAACATGTAGAAACTTTTGGCAGAAATCAAAAAATTTTTACTCCCAAGATTTTGTAGGATTTTAGAAGGCAAATTTAAAAGAGGTTGTCATTTTGTTAAAAAGCGTAAATAATTTGAGCTATTTCACAGATTTCGCCACCAAATGAAACCAAATTTTAAGGGCTTCCAGGAGGTCGCAGGATTTCCCCTAATTGTGATATCTCAAGTTGACCTCGACATTTTTTTTTTTTTTCAAATTATTTTTTGTCTACTAAACTAACTAAAATCGGGAGTAAACTCGTTGTTATAAAAATAAACAGATAGCAGGATGCACTATGATTCTAGTGATACCATTACAATTTTAATCGGTTGAACACAGCAAATGTTGTGGCCGTTAGAAGTTGTCGATAACATCTCAACTACAAAATTTTTAACGTCCTCGACAAGTTTATATATATATATATATATATACCAGGTATGCAAGTTTAAAATGTCGTTTATTTCTTAAAATATATACACATTAATTTAAAAAAAAGTATAATATATTTTATTCAAAGTACTGACCCTCGCTTTCTACACATTTTGTCCATCTCTCGGGCAATATATGGATACCATTCCAAAAGAATGCTTCATCTTTATTTGAAATCCATTCATCGAGCCATTTTCGTACGTTTTCGAAATTGTTGAAGTGTTGCTCCGCCAATGAGTGTCCCATCGATGAGAAGAGGTGATAATCAGAAGGCGCCAGGTCAGGTGAATACGTCGGGTGGGGTAGGAGTTCCCAACCAAGCGAAGAAATCGTTTCCTTAGTCAATCTGGCTGAATGTGCAGGAGCGTTATCATGCTGAAGAATGACTTTGGCGTGCCTGTGAGCCCATTCTGGGCGTTTTTCGATCAATGCGTGACTCAAATTGATCATTTGTTGTCGGTAGCGCTCGGTATTGACTGTTTCGCCGGGTTTGAGAAGCTCGTAGTAGACTACTCCCTTCTGATCCCCCACCACACACACAGCATTGTCTTCTTCCCAAAACGATCCGGTCTTGCACTCGATGTGGATGGTTGTCCTGGCGTTACCCATGATTTTTTTTTCGTTTGGGATTCTGAAAATAAATCCATTTTTCATCGCCAGTTACAACTCGATGCAAAAAACCCTTTCTTTCGTGGCGTAAAAGCAGCATTTCGCACACAGTTTTTCGTTTTTCCATCTGTCGTTCGTCCAATTCATGTGGAACCCATTTTCCAACCTTTTGAATCTTTCCCATAGCTCTCAGGCGATCGGAAATGGCTTGCCTAGTGACATTCAACTGTTCTGCCATCATTTGTTGGGTTTGGATATTGTCTTCGTCTAATAAAGATTGCAATTCGAAGTCCTCAAACTTTTTTGGTCGATTTTCTCGTTTTTGATCAGTAACATCAAAATCACCACGTTTGAAACTTTGAAACCAACGTTCACATGTCCTGGCGGTTGGAGCAACATCGCCATAAGTCTCAACAAGAATTTGATGACATTCAGATGCCTTTTTCTTTTGATTAAATAAGAAAATCATGACATGCCGCAAATGCTCTTTATTTGGCTTAAAATTAGACATTTTTAACACCAAAGAAAGGTATGATACGTCCACGTAAACGACTTAAAAACAACTGACTTTTGTAAACAAATGACCAACAAACAAAATAGCGTTTAGAGATAAGCAAATCCTTCAATAGGCTAAGAGCGCATTCTATTGGAATTAAAACGACATTTTAAACTTGCATACCTAGGATATCTTGGGACAAGGGATTTTTCTTTCAAGTTTTAGGAGTAGGACATGGAGAGGATGCAGCCCAGGCTGCTTGTTGGATTGCGTCGGTAAAGGAATTTGCAGCTTCGTCTAGGTCTTGAGGGTTTTTTTAGGGACAATCAGAGGTCTGTGGTGTAGGATATTATTTGACGGAAGATGTTCCAGTCTACTGGCCCTCTTATAAATGATGGGGGAGGAAGTTTCGGAATCAGAATGACGGAAAGGGTTAGAATTAAAGGACTCTGATCGGAAAAAAGTTCATCCAGAGGTTCAATGGAGTGGTGGAGAGGTCCTAAGCCTGAGTGAATGAAGAAGTCAAGAAGGTCAGGGTTTCGGTTTGGTGTGTCGGCCAGTAGGTAGGAGAACCAGGAGAAATGAAAATAGAATTTCGGTAATCCAGTGCAAACTGTAATGCATGCCCACGAGAGTTAGTAGCCCTTGAATCCCATTGTTGGCGCTTAGCATTTAAGTCTGCACCCAAGATATATCGATGACCTAAGGAGTTGAAGAAGGTGTTGAATTGTGAAATGGAGATGTGGTTATTAAGGGGACAATAAGCCGCTGCTATTGTGAAGGGATATGAGAAGGTCTTGATTACGACTGCTGGGGATTGTAGGAATTCATTTACAGGTAAAGGAAGTAGGTGGTGAGAGAGGGTCTGATAGACGATGACAGCAGTTCCGGCATGAACTCTTCCATCTGGGTGGTCTGTGTGGAACGTGTGATACTGTAATATGTTGAGATATCGTTTAGAAGGCAGTCTAGTTTCTGTGATAAATGCTGCAATGATTGTTTTGTTATGTAGTAAGAATGTTAGTTCGCATTCCTAAGGAGAATAAGGGTTTTGTGGAAGGCATTTTTTTGAAGAGAAATTAGAAGAGGGATAACATTTGAAAGGAGTGATATAAGTGGGATGATAAGTGTTTTCATCTCTGATAGGAAAGAATTAAATAAGGATGTGAGATCTGAGGTAGTTGGGGGAGGAGGAATATGGGGGATCTGATGAAGGGTGTGTAGATTAGGTTGGATTAATGGTGCTGGAGTATGTTGTATAGTCTGTTGGTATTGTGATTGAGGCAGTGATAGTTGAGGTTGAGGGTCATTAAATTGAGGCCGTTGATAGCTAATGATATATTTTAGTCTGATTTGTGTTATGCAATATGGATTTTTACTCTATAAACTAATTTCAGATCTTCGCAGATAAAATAATTTATTAATAAAATTAGATTTTAGTTTTATTGAGACGAGAATAAGTTTATAAAAAAGTTCATATCGAATATGTCCAACATTGTAATTATATATTAATTGTTTCCTAGGTTATAGTAATAATTACAACGTGAAATAAAGTTAACGTGAGAAAAAATTTCATTCACTCCAGCTGAATTGAAAGTCGTAGACTGAAATCTATAAATTTAAATCATTGCATTATTGAGGAATGGAAAGTCAACCGAGATTGAATTTCTCTTAATTTTCCAGGAGACAATTTCACTTGTGGTGATGCTTTCCTTTCATACTTATTTACGCGGCTTATTTTCGAGAGTCAAGTAAGTAAAAAAGACATTTACAACTTACTGAACCATCAAAAATAAATTATTTATTCCCGGATTAAGGAAACATCAAAAGCAAGATATCCTTCGAGAAGAGCAATGGCAGATTCAGGGCTGCTGTCAGGGTCGGGCCGTGCTAATCCCATCTCCCACTAAACGCTTGCTTAGTTCTGCTTTTTAGTGACCGATTCTATGCTACACTTAATTATCATAGTTTATTTACTCTAGGCTGTCCGTGGAATAATGCGAATTAAGCAAGTAAAATGTAAAAAGTAAAAATAGTAGATGTAAAACAGTAAATGATACTAAGAAGGCGATAAAAATCAGACCTGATATTTATTTAATATTTACCTGGAGTTATGAGCTTACGCCATCTTTAGATAGTTTGTGTGCACATCGCTCTATGAACAATTCTGTTATTAGTAAGTTTCAGTTAGTTTTTTTTTCACTTACAACTACAAAGGCTGTCAGAAAGAAAGTGGGACCATACCGCTTCTGAATGAGAAATAAAAGTTTTTTGTTTTTTTATAATTTATAAACATTTAACGTTAAACATTACCCTGTACAGGAGGCACAATGAAAAGAATAATAATTATCTCGTGATTTTTATTATATTTAACCTGATAAGTCTCCAATTAACTATTATTTAAAGTAACGCAGTGCTCATCCTTGTCCTAATAACGTGTTTCTGTATTGCGTGATTTTTATACTAGTCTACCTGACAGATATACCAATGGGGTATGATTTCTAGGGCTGCCTTATAGTTTATTTCAATTAATATATGATCTTCTTTTAATTTCAAAGATAACTAGAATATCTAAAGACAACAACAGCAAACTGAGACTTGTTGAGATAGAGGCTGGAGAAAAGAAAAGTTAGATATTATTCTTATAAAAAAAATGGAGTGGCCTCTTAGAAAACATTTTATTTGAAAATTATACATATTTGCAATACTAAAAACATAACAAAAAAAAAAAAAAAAAAAAAAAAACTACTGCAATGGTGATTAGGACATTTTTGTGGACTGTATAAAATAATAATTAGCAGCACGTTCTTGATAGGTCGTTAATTTATGTATAGTATATTTGATCGGGGGTCACCTGTGGTGTAGTGGTTAGCATAGCAACCTACCAAACCCAAGATCGCGGGTTCGCAGCCCGGAAGATGACTTTAGGATTTTTTAAAGGGAGTAAAAAATCCTTAGCTATGTCGTCCTTCGGAAATGACGTAAAATGGGGGTCCCGAGCCTGTGCGATGTCAAGTACTCTTTAAAGATCCCTATCCTAATTATACCTGGATAGGCAAAATTTCGGACTCCCACCGTGGCATCGTCCGATTAGCCGTACCATAAAGTGACGTTAAAAGAAATAAACAAACAATTATATTTGATCGTTATCGAGAATAATGCTGGATTAACTTTTATTTCCATGATGTGATAAAAATAATATTTATATTTGAATTTACGTTGTTTTTATATGATCACGTTTTATTATTTAATAGCTAGGAAATTCATAACAGAATTTGAAATTTTTGAACTCTAACCCTTCATCGATGAAATATTTTGTGAAGTCTTTGAAATAATTTTTAATTTTTTTATTTCTGCTCATGGGTAATACTGATGATCAGTAGATGAATAATCTTTGTTTGTTATATAACGACTTAATTTTGGGATAATCAGAAAAGATTATGAGTAAAAACTGAATTACAAAGAATATTAATATTAGTTGAAGGATATTTGATAATATATTGGTATTATTTGAAGGATAATCAGAATAAGTCTCTGAATAAATTTCAAATTTATAGTGACATGATAACTTATCTTGGCCTAATTGCAGAGGTAGATTACAGTTTATTGTATTATAGAATACCTAATTGAATTTTTTTAATTGGTAATTTGGTAGAATTAAGGTTTACATATATTTTCAAAAAATATACAATTAAATATTATCAGCAAACTCTTGGGAAGAAAGCAACGTAAAATATTTTTCCAAATATATTTTTTTTTTATAATTTGAATAACTTTGTTTTCGATGTATTAATATATATTACAGATCTCCACTTTAACCAAAATCATAACAAAATCAAGTTTTTTATTGTTTTAAATTATTTAAAATAATTCAATTGATGTATACATAACCATTTATGTTATGCTAATATTATTCAGAAGCCCTCACCCCCTTAAATAATTAGCCTCATTCTCATCCTCAGCAATTATTAATGGAATCATACTGTTTTCCATAACCATTACATAAAATGTTTATGACCGTTTGGTTCAGATTTTTTTCAGATCATTGCCCAAGCCTTGTAGTTATTTTTTTCATTGAGGCAATAATTCAAATATCAAACAATGTTTGATTTGATCGCTTTTTGTGTATACAAAATTACTCTCCTTTGAAAATGAGCTATACAATTATACCGATAAGCTGAAAAGAAATAAAAATCATGAGAATATAGACGGTCAGCAGGATGAAGCTATTTAATTTGAAAATTTATCTCCTACAGAAAACATATGAGCATTGACGATCAAGGGTGCAACCCATAAAACATGTTCCAAGTTATCATTCTTTATCCGACAGGCTCAAGGGCCAATTTTATTTATTTATTTTTTTTTTTCTACAATATTTTATAAGGAAGTAAATATAGTTTTTTTTTCATCTCATCCAGAGGATAAAATTAATACACAAAACTTGACACAAACAAAAAAAACTTTAAAGGACATTTCAATAATTACTTATTTATTATTCTTAAAGAATACGTACGTAATTCGTATATCCAGGAAGTCTTTAAATATTGAAAATTAACTCATCTAGCATTGGACTAATTCTATGTCTATTAGAACTTAAATAAAAATATTTCTACTATTATTTATGTTCAATGAATAGTCAGCACGATAAATACAACTTACATTATCTATTTCATTAGTAAATATTCTTTTACATCTGCCAACCTACATAAAACATTAAAGTAAACAATTTAAATATTTAATTCATGACAATTAGTACTTATTTTATGAATCCCGATCGTTAGGATACTTATTTTAAACACCCCCACAAAGCCAAATAAATAAAATAAAATAAAATATATATATATATATATATATATATATATATATATATATATATATATATATATTAATGATATTAATGATATATATTTTATTTTATTTTATTTATTTTTTTTTTTGGTGGGATTTTGATACAATTTTACATTTAAGGGTTGTTTGGTGTGGTGAAAGCCGGGTCATGTTTTGATCATAACGAAAGTATTTTTATGCACTGATATTTCACTGGGTGTTGCTTCAATGGTGCAATAGGGGTCGTTGGGGGTCTTATTCAAGAAATGTTGCTTCAAAACTGGCATAAACGTATAATTAATCGGAAAATAAAAAGTATTTTAATAATTATTAAACATTATTTAATAATGGTACTATTGCTGAATTTGTTCTTTACAGCTTTAACTTTGACAGTAAAATTATGATCCTATTTCTTCATTGTTTATAATAGCACAACTTCAAAAATTTGGCGTTTGGCTTGCAGTGGTAATGCTTTGTTTTTGAAAATAGTTTATTTAAATTCTGTTTCAAGCAGTGTTGATTTGGTAAATGAAAAATTGATCTATTATTAATGATAAAAAAATATTTTCAAGTTTTTTTTTTTTTGTTTTTTTTACATCGGAAGGATAAAGTTATAATAATTACTACATCAAGTGCCAAAAAACTATCTTTAACAAGTAATATTAATCTATTCCTACAGATAAATTTCAAATTATCGATTTTCGATACATATTATTTTTAAAATAATCGGTGAAATCGAAATATGGCGCATCCCTAATACCGGTGGATAGTTTCTTTAGAAGCCATTGGCATGATATAAGCATTATTCTTCACATTTACAAAATGTATTTTTTTTTTCAGTTGCTTAATTCAATAAACAAGTAATAAAGAAACAAAAAAACAGATCTATAAGTATTTTTAAAAATATAACAGCAAAAGTAAGTAAAAAAAGCTTTTATTTAGGCAGCAGCATTGGTTCGACGTTAAGCTTGTAAAACAGTCCATCTAAATGTTTACTGTTGTCATTATTATAGCTCAATATTGTCACTTATCACCTGGACTTGTTACCTTGCTAATTTGACAGTTGATTGTTTCCTGGTCCTTTCGTTTTGAATAGACTGAATAAAATTTCAGACGTATATTACTATTTTTTACAAGGATTAGTAACTTACTGGAGAGCAGAATGACTGGAGAAATCAGGGATTACCATGGCTCAATCTACCACTAACTTTATAATTCTGAAAGGTGTAACCAGCAAGCTGACATGTATTCGATATGCTTTGGGATGTACAATATTAAGCTAATATTATATAGTGCAAGGGGGACATATGACGCTCAGGGCGTTGAATTGGGTTTGTGGCATGCGTATTTCAGATTTATGTGATTGAGAAAGATTTATGGCTAGCATTTACTAGTAATTAGAGGTGTTTGTAGGATCATTTTGAAATAAAATATAAAAAGGATTGGTAAATAATAAGATGATCCAGCACATAAAGTAACCATCGCAGATTTTTCTTATGATAATGAGTCTCGGCTTTGTGGGGGTGTTTAAAATAAGTATCCTAACGATCGGGATTCATAAAATAAGTACTAATTGTCATGAATTAAATAATTAAATTGTTAACTTTAATGTTTTATGTAGGTTGGCAGGTGTAAAAGAATATTTACTTATGAAATAGATAATGTAAGTTGTATTTATCGTGCTGACTATTCATTGAACATAAATAATAGTAGACATTTTTACTTAAGTTCTAATGGACATAGAATTAGTCCAATGCTAGATGAGTTAATTTTCAATATTTAAAGACTTCCTGGATATACGAATTATGGCTGTACGTACGTATTCTTTACGAATAATAAATAAGTAATTATTGAAATGTCCTTTAAATTTTTTTTGTATGTGTCAAGTTTTGTGTATTAATTTTATCCTCTGGAAGAGATGAAAAAAAAACTATATTTACTTCCTAATAAAATATTGTAGAAAAAAAAAAAAAAAAAAAAAAAAAAAAAAAAATATTGGCCCTTGAGCCTGTCGGATAAAGAATGATAACTTGGAACATGTTTTATGGGTTGCACCCTTGACCGTCAATGCTCATATGTTTTCTGTAGGAGATAAATTTTCAAATTAAATAGCTTCATCCTGCTGACCGTCTATATTCTCATGATTTTTATTTCTTTTCAACTTATCGGTATAATTGTATAGCTCATTTTCAAAGGAGAGTAATTTTGTATACACAAAAAGCGATCAAATCAAACATTGTTTGATATTTGAATTATTGCCTCAATGAAAAAAATAACTACAAGGCTTGGGCAACGATCTGAAAAAAATCTGAACCAAACGGTCATAAACATTTTATATAATGGTTATGGAAAACAGTATGATTCCATTAATAATTGCTGAGGATGAGAATGAGGCTAATTATTTAAAGGGGTGAGGGCTTCTGAATAATATTAGCATAACATAAATGGTTATGCATACATCAATTGAATTATGTTAAATAATTTAAAACAATAAAAAACTTGATTTTGTTATGATTTTGGTTAAAGTGGAGATCTGTAATATATATTAATACATCGAAAACAAAGTTATTCAAATTATAAAAAAAAAATATATTTGGAAAAATATTTTACGTTGCTTTCTTCCCAAGAGTTTGCTGATAATATTTATTTGTATATTTTTTGAAAATATATGTACACCTTTATTCCACCAAATTACCAATTAAAAAAAATCAATTAGGTATTCTATAATACAATAAACTGTAATCTACCTCTGCAATTAGGCCAAGATAAGTTATCATGTCACTATAAATTTGAAATTTATCCAGATTATGATTATTATTACTGATTATCCTTCAAATAATACCAATATATTATCAAATATCCTTCAACTAATATTAATATTCTTTGTAATTCAGTTTTTACTCATAATCTTTTCTGAATATCCCAAAATTAAGTCGTTATATAACAAACAAAGATTATTCATCTACTGATCATCGCTTAATTTTAAAGACTAAAATTATTTTAAAGACTTCACAAAATATTTTATCGATGAAGGGTTATAGTTCATAAATTTCAAATTCTGTTATGAATTTCCTAGCTATTAAATAATAAAACGTGATCATATAAAAACAACGTAAATTCAAATATAAATATTATTTTTATCACATCATGGCAATAAAAGTTAATCGATAACGATCAAATATAATTGTTTATTTCTTTTAACGTCACTTTATGCTGCTACGGCTAATCGACCTATCAATAACGTGCTGCTAATTATTATTTTATACAGTCCACAAAAATGTCCCAATCTCCATTGCAGTTGTTTTTTGTTTTTTTTTGTTATGTTTTTAGTATTGCAAGTACTGTAATTATTCTTTTTTTTATAAGAATAATATCTAACTTTTCTTTTCTCCAGCCTCTATCTCAACAAGGCTCAGTTTGCTGTTGTTGTCTTTAGATATTCTAGTTATCTTTGAAATTAAAAGAAGAACATATATTAATTGAAATAAACTATAAGGCAGCCCTAGAAATCATACCCCATTGGGATATCTGTCAGGTAGACTAGTATAAAAATCACGCATTACAGAAACACGTTATTAGGACAAGGATGAGCACTACGTTACTTTAAATAATAGTTAATTGGAGACTTATCAGGTTAAATATAATATAATAAAAATCACGAGCTAATTATTATTCTTTTCATTGTGCCTCCTGTACAGGGTAATGTTTAACGTTATATGTTTATAAATTATAAAAAAACAAAAAACTTTTATTTCTCATTCAGAAGCGGTATGGTCCCACTTTCTTTCTGACAGCCTTTGTAGTTGTAAGTGAAAAAAAACTAACTGAAACTTACTAATACCAGAATTGTTCATAGAGCGATGTGAACACAAACTATCTAAAGATGGCGTAAGCGCATAACTCCAGGTAAATATTAAATAAATATCAAGTCTGATTTTTATCGCCTTCTTACTATCATTTACTGTTTTACATCTACTATTTTTACTTTTTACATTTTACTTGCTTAATTTGCATTATTCCACGGACAGCCTAGAGTAAATAAACTATGACAATTAAGTGTAGCATAGAATCGGTCACTAAAAAGCAGAACTAAGCAAGCGTTTAGTGGGAGATGGGATTAGCACGGTCCGACCCTGACAGCAGCCCTGAATCTGCCATTGCTCTTCTCGAAGGATATCTTGCTTTTGATGTTTCCTTAATCCGGGAATAAATAATTTATTTTTGATGGTTCATTAAGTTGTAAATGTCTTTTTTACTTACTTGACTCTCGAAAATAAGCCGCGTAAATAAATATGAAAGGAAAGCATCACCACAAGTGAAATTGTCTCCTGGAAAATTAAGAGAAATTCAATCTCGGTTGACTTTCCATTTCTCAATAATGCAATGATTTAAATTTATAGATTTCAGTCTACGACTTTCAATTCAGTTGGAGTGAATGAAATTTTTTCTCACGTTAACTTTATTTCACGTTGTAATTATTACTATAATCTAGGAAACAATTAATATATAATTACAATGTTGGACATATTCGATATGAACTTTTTTATAAACTTATTCTCCTCTCAATAAAACTAAAATCTAATTTTATTAATAAATTAATTTATCTGCGAAGATCTGAAATTAGTTTATAGAGTAAGAATCCATATTGCATACCACAAATCAGACTGAAATATATCATTAGCTATCAACGGCCTCAATTTAATGACTCTCAACCTCAACTATCACTGCCTCAGTCACAATACCAACAGACTATACAACATACTCCAGCACCATTAATCCAACCTAATCTACACACCCTTCATCAGATCCCCCATATTCCTACTCCCCCAACTACCTCAGGTCTCACATCCTTATTTAATTCTTTCCTATCAGAGATGAAAACACTTATCATCCCACTTATATCACTCCTTTCAAATGTTATCCTCATTCCTCTTCAAAAAAATGCCTTCCACAAAACCCTTATTCTCCTTAGGAATGCGAACTAACATTCTTACTACATAACAAAACAATCATTGCAGCATTTATTACAGAAACTAGACTGCCTTCTAAACGATATCTCAACATATTGCAGTATCACACGTTCCACACAGACCACCCAGATGGAAGAGCTCATGCCGGAACTGCTGTCATCGTCTATCAGTCCCTCTCTCACCACCTACGTCCTTTACCTGTAAATGAATTCCTACAATCCCCAGCAGTCGTAATCAAGACCTTCTCATATCCCTTCACAATAGCAGGGGCTTATTGTCCCCTTAATAACCACATCTCCATTTCCCAATCCAACACCTTCTTCAACTCCTTAGGTCATCGATATCTCTTGGGTGCAGACTTAAATACTAAGCACCAACAATGGGATTCAAGGGCTACTAACTCTCGTGGGCATGCATTACAGTCTGCACTTGATTACCGAAATTCTATTTTCATTTCTCCTTGTTCTCCTACCTACTGGCCGACACACCAAACCGAAACCCTGAACTTCTTGACTTCTTCATTCACTCAGGCTTATGACCTCTCCACCACTCCATTGAACCTCTGGATGAACTTTCCTCCGATCAGAGTCCTTTTATTCTAACCCTTTCCGTCCCTCTGATTCCGAAACTTCCTCTCCCATCATTTATAAGAGGGGCAGTAGACTGGAACATCTTCCGTCAAATAATATCCTACACCATAGACCTCTGATTGTCCCTAAAAAACCCTCAAGACCTAGACGAAGCTGCAAATTCCTTTACCAACGCAATCCAACAAGCAGCCTGGGCTGCATCCTCTCCATGTCCTACTCCTAAAACTTGAAAGAAAAATCCCTTGTCCCAAGATATTCTAAACCTAATCCAATCCAAACGCCAAATTACAGAGCCATATGGAAAAGAACTAGGCATCCTGACGATTGGAAATACTATAATTTCCTTATCAAGCTCCTTAAAAAGAGCTTGGCTACTTTCAGATCAAATCCAATAATTTCTATCTTTCCTCACTTTCTGCTTCAGACAACTTCCTCTGTATCACTACCAAAAAAATCCTAAGATGGCTCATGGGTGGCTTCTGATGGGACTAAAGCCGAAGAATTTGCCAATCACCTTTCCAGTATATTTGCTCCACATCCTGAGTCTAATCCCACACACAGAGCAACAGTTGATGAATTCCTTGACTCACCTATTCCTCTATCCTTACCTCCTAAAGCAATATAATCCTCTAAGGTTAAATTCCTTTTTAAAAAAATTAAATCCCGCAAATCTTCTGGTTATGATTGCTACTCAATCGAGGCAGGTGTTCCACCAGACAGCGTTCTTGGTCCACTCCTATTTATCCCCTACACTGCTGATATCCCTAGTTCTCCTTTTTTACCAACATTTGCTGATGACACAGCTGTCTTATCATCCCATCTTGATCCTGAAATGGCTCCCCATCATCTCCAAAGTCACTTGACACGAATAGAGGATTGGTGCAACAACTGCCGAATAAAAATGGACGAATCAAAATGCACTCACTTAACTTTTACCCTCCAACGAACATCCTGCCCTCCTGTTTATATCGAACATATTCCATTACCCATAGCTGACACAGTACGGTCTCTTGGCTTCTACTTAGACTAAAGACTTACTTGGACCCCTCAAACTTGACTTAAAAGGCAAGAACTTAACAGACGCTTCATGCGTCCCTCAAGGGCTTCTACTCTTGACCTAAATGAACTTAGGTCATTTTCAATCGAGCCAAACCTTCTCTCCTAACCTACACTCTACAGCCAATTGTACAGACTACTAAATAGGACACCTCACCTTTCTACTGAAAACAAACTCCTCCTATTTAAAACCATCATTAAACCTATTTGGACCTATGGAATTAACTGTGGGGGACAGCAAAACAATCGAATATCAAATGCATTCAATTCTTCCAATCCAAAGTCCTTCGTACTATTGCAAATGCTCCATATTATGTCTCCAACAAAACCCTGCATAATGATCTCAATATAGCTATGTTATATTTAAATTTTGTTTTTGTTTTTTATTTATTTATGGTTTATTTCTTTTAATGCTTATTATTATTTTTGTTTGCTACTTTATAAATACTATTGTTTAGATTGTTTATACTTTTATTTGTTGATTTATCTAATTAATATTTTGTATAGTTTACATTTTTTTTTCTTTTATTTTATTGTACATATTGTATGAATGAATTCTTTGTCATCAATATCACTTGCTCTTTAAGAGGCAGCTTGTAATATTTAATCAATAAAATAATTCATTCCAAAAAAATAATTCATTCCAAAAGAAAAAAAAATACCAATGTTTCGGTCCAGTAGACCTTGTAAGGACTAAATTTTATATCTTGTTTATTTTTTATATGGCATTTTCTCCATGTTTCTGATACCTTTTCTTTCTTATTCCTTCAGTTTTTTGGTGTACCTCAAACTTTTTTCTATATTCCGTTAACACAGCTGCTACTTTAATTACCTTATAAGTACCTTCTAAATCCTGCAAACGATATACTCTAGTCTAAACTAAAAGCAAATATACGAACCATCGAGAAAATGCATGAAAGATATAAAATACAATTGATAAACAAACCTAAAATACTAGGGAATAACACGATTTTAGACTTCTATTGAACATAATTACAAATATGTTCAATGTAGTGGTGGTTCAGAAGTACTAGACCTGTTACTTTGTACAGGAATGGGCTGACTATACGGCGTACCTGTTACCGATATTCAAAAGTAACAGATACTTGCATACTTATTTCAGTACTAGTAACAGCATTCATACTTATTACCTTCGTACTGCGTACTACCGTAGCCTAGTATGTTTTACTTGTCATCTCTACTTGTAACCAGATACTCGTTTACCTAAACAAGTATTTTTACTTCCACTCGTACGATTATTTTCTGGTAAAATCTCATCCGGTCTTCATTGTATTAGACACTCTTACATTCGTTTTTAATTTATTATTGTTAATTTTAATAATCATTAAAATACACTCAAATATGAAATCTATACATAAGGAATTATATTATTTTTGCTAGTCATAAATAAAAAAAAAATTTTTTGCTGTTATAAAATATCTAACATCTTAAATAATAATTTGCCAATAACAACTTGTTGGGATTTCATTACTGTTTTTTATTAAAGTTTTATTGACTGTAATCAATCAGAAAAAAAAAATTGATACATTGAGTACATTGAAGTACATATAAAAATTTCAAATACCCTTTTAATAAAAGATGCCAGAATTACTAGAAAAAAATTTAGTTTTACAGGTCATGAAGTATCAGTGAAGAATACAAAACTTTTTTTTTTAAAGTGAACTATACACACATACATATATATATATATATATATATATATATATATATATATATATATATATATATATATATATATATATATATAATTAAAAAGGTAGTTGAAAATGTAAACTTATTGATATTGAATAGGTATGCGAGTAATAGATATGCGAGTAATCGGTATGAGATTAATGCTAAAATACCAGAGTAACCCGGCAAACGATTACGAAGTATAGAGAGACGCTGACTTTGAGACAAGTAACAGGTAGTTTACAGTAGTAGAAATTTCTGGCATTTAATGTGTAGATAAATATGGTATCTGTAGACAAATACAATACATTGTCATGTATTGCAACTTCTTTTAACCATTAACTACGTTATGCAATCTAATGCAACTATATAATATTGAAAAAAAAATCGATAAAGTTAACATATTATTTTATAATTAACGATTATCTTATGTTCTTTAATTCAATATATTTAAAATTTCAAACTATAGATTGTAAAATCGATAGCATACGGTACTCACATTTTGTTTTTTTATTTTTATTTGTTTTGTAAAGCCGTTTTCATTTTCATTTACCGTACCGTTGCAGAGTGTAACGTTATATTAACAATGGTATATTTATGCGTGTCAGTGAATTTAGATATATAAATAACGCTCAAATATTTTACTAGAAAATGAATTCCTTAGCTAATAGCAATAATGATTTGAACTTGGAGGCAAGGTATTGATGTTATAAGACTAGATACAGCAAAACTAAAGATTTGGAAAATTTTAATATGTAAATTATTTATTGAATCTAAACCGAAATCAGTAACAGTGACGGGGATAAAAGAGATCAAGGATGGACAGAGTAAGGCCGGCATGTGGATCCATTTCCAATAAATCCGATTAATTATTGTCTGCCCACAGCCTCTTTTTATAAGCATTCGTGTTTTCTGAAACTATAAACTTCAACTTCTAGGTGATATACTTTATTAACCAATATATTTCTTTGAACTGTGAATAAGTTATTTTAAGAAATGACAATTTTAACTGATAACTTTCTGTTTTCTAAAAAGAATCTGGGTATTATCAACTAGGAGAACAGTAGGGACGTATCTTGATCAGAGATTTGACGCCATTCTGGTCAAGAGTTAAGCTAAAGGAAGGGCGAAAGCCTGTAACATTTCTATTTCAGATTTCGTATGTAAATGTTATAAAACTTTTTCTTTTTTTTAATCACCCGTTGTAAATAAAGCCGAGTGATTAACTTTCGATGGTGTTTTAACTTTCTAACTCAGAGAATGAAATTAATGGCCTTAAAGCCAAACGCAATACCTAGAAAAACCTCTTTGCAACAACATTTTACTTTTTCTGCTTAATGAATAAACACAAAACGATCTCGATTTACTACTAAAAATTATTTAAGTTAGAGAAGGGAAGAAATAGATCACAACTTTTTCTTATCATGGAGCATTGTCTTCCTCACCTTTCAGCTTAGAGTGTCAGGATTTCCATCTATCTTCAAGAAAATTCACTCACATTTGACCCCGTCTCGTAATACAGGTTTTGTACCTAACCTGGGGCCTACTTCTAGGTCAGATACCATACCAACTGGTGTGATTTCCATAAGTTGTAATAATTATTGTACAAGTACCAATTTTATTTTTTATCGAATCTTTATCTGATTTTTTGATGAAAAGTATAAGAGTAAAGAGTATGCATAGTAATGTACGGTGCATTCATAGAAACGCTGATCTCTCGCTAATTAACCAAGGATACAGTAAAAATAGAGATACCCCACAAGAAAAGTGGAATACTTGTAAAAAAAAACCCTAATAAATAAAGTTGAAGCAAAATAAAATAGTTTCGGATATGGGATAGTTCCGCCTTATGGCTTAAATCACAGAATCAATTTCTCAAAGCATGCTTTCTGTTTGTCAAAGTATGCAACCTCTTAATTCATATCCACCCACGTCTTTATCTAAATAAGTTCTTAAATCGCGTGAGATATAAAGAGAGTGGGAGCTTCGAACAGCCTATCTTATACATCTGAAAAGCTCCCCATATGCTCTCTATAGGATTTAAATTTAGAGGCTACTAGTTGTACACATCAGCGTTCTTATATCCATATCTTTGAGGTAAAATTAAAAAAAAAATTGAGGAAAACTTTTGCCATGTTGCTATGTATTTGTCTGTATAAAAATGGAGTTTTCTCCAATAAATGGTTCAAAATCTATCACGTTAATTTTCTTCACATACAAATAAGCAGTAAGAGAAGGCCTCTGAATCACATAGAACCCTTTCAGAGACACATGAATTGAAATTTATTGAGGATGCTCGGTGAGCATTCCTTTTTCCACATGGTGTATAAAGAGTAAATTATGACTCATCTGAATAAAAGTACTCCCTTTTCCCTTTATTTTTAGTCCGGAAGAAAATTTTAGTCACCAAGAAAATTTTAAAGTATGTTCTCTGACAAACATTAGGCCTGGTTCTGGGTCTCTGTGGGCTTAAATTCATAATAGCTAGACTTTCTGTAACAGATTCCTACTGCTACTCTTTTAAAACCTGTGCCGTAACAATTCATGAAGAGTCTTCAGTACTTAATAAGAAAATATTCATGACCAACGCTTATACAATGAGGTGATGTGGTCAACAAGTACGCTAAACCCAAAGTTTTCCCCCAATTAAGGTACCCACTTCATAGAGGCTAGGTGTTCCCCAGAAGGGTCCCTAGAACCCGAAGTCGATCCACGGCTGGAGAAACAGATACTGAACTTTCTGCCTTGCCCGAAACTGAACTCGGGCCCCGGATAGCAGTTCAGTGCTACCTCTTTATCTATTAAAAACCTATTCTAAATTTTGAATAGTAGAATAGAATAGAAAGAAAACTTTATTCTGGGACAAAGTCCCTTAAGAATAACATTAAATAACATAAAGTAAGATCATAACTGGCCGAGAGGCTGTTAAAAATAAAATAACATAGATAAACTGAATACAAATATGTATGAAAAAAAGATACAGAGAAAAACTAGAAAAAGAGAAAACTTATATAAAAAGAGAGTGAAAAAAATAAGTATACAAAATAGAGGTTAATATTGTAAATAAAATTGCAGAAGAGAAAAAAACAAACAAACAGAAATTTGAAGAAATATAAAAGATAGAAAATCAAAAATTATCTTACAAACAATTAAAACATTATCATAATCAAACTATTATTTATGCTTATGTTTTCTGTCTGACGGTCTTAGTAATTAAATTAGACGATTACATACATAGTACATACATCCTTATAATCAGAGAGCGTCGAGTTAAAGGGAAAGAAGATGGTGAAAGAATAGTGATTTAAATGTTCCAAGGGAAGAAGCATTGCGGATACAGGGGGGGGGGGGGGATTCTAAAGAGTAGAGGATCGGACAAGGAAGGAAGGTTGGAATGCAGTACTTCCGTGGGATGGAGTATAGAAATCGGTAAGACGAGATCTTGTATGCAGTATTTTGATAGCGGATTTGAATTTCAGGTTACTGTAAATAAAGGGAGGGTGATGGGTGTTAATAACTAACGCCTAGGAAGTATTTTCTGCGGAAGGAGGGGAAAAGCCAATTTAACTTAGTGTAGAGATGCGAAACATGGGAACGTCTCGAGGTTCCGAAGATAAACCTAATGAAGCAATTCATGATGCGTTTTAATCTGTCCTCAAGAACCGTCGAGAGCCCGCCATATATCACGCAACCATAGTCAAATTGGGGAAGATAAGGGAGGATACTAGGAGTCGGCGTATGGGTAGGGGAAGGAGGTGACGGGAGCGGTGAAATAGTTTTAGGGTACCGTTTGACTTTCGGTAGATTTGTGCAATATGGGATTTCCAGGAGAGGGTTTGTTCAATGGTTAATTCTATATTTTTAACAGAGGAATGGAAAGTTATTGGATGACCATTAAGGA
Organism: Euschistus heros; assembly: GCA_003667255.2. Classification (NCBI taxonomy): domain Eukaryota; kingdom Metazoa; phylum Arthropoda; class Insecta; order Hemiptera; family Pentatomidae; genus Euschistus; species Euschistus heros. The sequence goes on from RCWM02000544.1 coordinate 569,825, forward strand.
ATAATGTGTGAATGTTGGCTTTTGAATGAAGAAGAGAATGTGATCCTATGGCAATTGCTTGAGTTTTAGCTGCGTTTAACGTTAATTTGTTCAGATTTGCCCAGGCACAGATTTCGTCTAGGTCTTCCTGAATTTTGGAAAACGCAGCTAACATTTCGGATGGAGAGGAAAGGAGAAGTAAATATGGAAGTCATCGGCATAAAGATAGTGGGAACAATGGTGAATTGAATGGGGAAGATCATTGATGTAGGAATTAAACAGTAGAGGGGAAATGCTCCAACCTTGAGCTACTCCTGACTGTAGAGTGAGGAAAGAGGATAGGCTTTGGTTAGGGGTGGCGACTGCTTGGGTTCGGTGGGAAAGAAAAGATTGAAACCAAAGGAGAGCGCTGTAGGAAAAGTTAAATGATTTTAATTTGGAAAAATGGATATTATGGTCTAAGGAATCGAATGCTTTAGAGAAAATCAAGCAGGATTAGGATGGTCAGTTATTTTTTTTCCATCGCTGCTTGGATGTCAGTGATAATAGTACAATAACAACTTGTTGTTGTTGTTGACTTTGGTCTGATTTCGCATAATCCTATATTACGGTAATATCTTACGGTTCTCCAGTGGATTCAAGTAAATCCATTGACTGGGCAGCAGATGGTAGCATCTATTGGTTTCTGTGATAGATACTTGTGAGGACATAAAGAAAGAAGAGGTCGCAGTAAACACCAAAAATGTCTTTTTCTTGCCAACTCGAACACTTGAGGTTAGGATTAAAGCCAGAAAATAACTAAAGTGGACCCTCGTTATAACGCGGGTTAAGGGGAAATGAAACTCCCCGCGTTATAGACGTACCCGCGGTATAACGAGGGCAGAAATATGAATAAATGGGGGTTAAAAAATAATGAAAACGCACTTTGATTTAAACTCAGGCAACAACTTAAGGAATAATACACAGTTTTTTTAAAAAGGAAGTGAAGTTTTTTTTACTGTGAACCAAGAAGGCAGGAATAAAGACAACTGCACTGTACGTCATCTAGGTAGGTTCCCGGGAAGATATTTAATCGACATTGTGAAAGCAACACAATTCGGCTTATTTCCTCGACGACCCAAGCGATGTACACACTCTTTTCTAAAGTTTTTTTAAATTCTAATAAAAATCAAACTTTAAAAAGCTCTAATATTGAAACAAAAACAATGAAACTTGGTTAGACAATCGTAATTCATTCTAAACGTCCTATTTATTTTTACTTACTAAGTTAACAACCAGTTATAATATTTTTCCTTTACAAATTCCTTGTAATGATCAGAAAAATTAAAAGTGTGTTAAAAAAAAAAAAAAAAAAAAAAAAAAAAAAAATGTAACTTAATTTGCAGAGTTCACTTTTTCCCAGAACTTATTAAACTTTGGAACCTTTTCGTTTTTTCTCTAGTTTTTATGACTCAATTTTCTAATGAATTGTTTTCAAGTATTCTATTGTTATTTTTAAAACCATAATACATTGTATCTTATGCTTTTTTATTAATTTTAATTGAATCAGGATCGGGACCTGAGCTTGACCCGCGTTATATCCGAATCCGCGGTATAACGAGCCGCGTATACCTCGCGGTATACCGAGGGTCCACTGTATTTATTCCGTTCTAAAACGTACTCATCGTGTCTTTTAGTTTCTGCATGATTTAAAAAAATAATAACCTTAGGAATGAGCTGTGTCTTTCCTTCGTATTTAAAGTCCATTATTACTACAATATTTAAATAATACTTTAATAATTACTTTGATTATTATAATAATACCACTTGAAAATTATTTTAAAAAAAAATGAATAATTGAAAACTTGACTTATCAATTTATGAGTTGTCCACCATTTAATTACTTAATTGCTGCTCAGTGAGTAGGCATTCGAAATATAAAAAACATCGATAAGGCACTTAAAGACAATGATCAATTACAAATTAATAATAATGAAAAAGAAAGGATAAGATTTTTATTTTTGTGGCAGGGCAATGGCATCGACCAAGGACACTGAAGTGCAAACCAGTCGTACTTTTTCAGTCTAGTTTCTGCATGTCACGGAGTTCATTATCGTCAATTCATTTGTGCAATCAGTCTCCTATGAACTTGAAAAAATATTTATCATAGTTCAGAAGATGGAATTAAAAATTGAAACTGAAACCCATTGATTTAAAAAACATATCTCACAATCAGTGTATATAACAAATGGATTGTAAAATCTTGACAAGAAACATTATCTGATTAAATATTAGTTGAGGCTTTTTCAATGTTTATTGTAGCAATCAAATTTGTCATTATTATTTTTTTAATCTAACTCCACACAATTTTATCTGAATAATAGTTGATCGTCCTATTTCTAATTTGCTCTTAGTATCATATAATCCAATAGCCTATTATTCTTAAATGAAAAAAATTATGAGAAGAAGTTAATTTATAGGTTGACAAATATTTGTGGTTTTCTAACAAATATTTCAATTAATAAATTAATATTTTATAATATGAACAAACAAAAAATTTTGAATATGCCATGTCGAAATAAAAAATGAAAAAAGTTGTTTGTTTAAATATTAAAGAAACAAAAAAATATTATATGTTCTTTACAAATCATATTGATGACTGCTGTGGGTAACAATAACAAAGTCCAGATTATGGCAAATTTAAGGATTTAAGGTGAGTAAAATACTTTAATTATATAACTATTATATTTTTCAACCTTGAAAATAACCCTCTCAATAAATAAATTAATCTTTAATTATTTGTAAAAAATAATAACTCAATATCAAAAGAATGTTAAAACATTCTTTAATTGCTTTATTCATATCTTTTTTACATGATTTTTGTTGTCTGAAATTCGATAATTTACTGATGTTATCTAATTAATAATATTTTAATCTTAAAAATTAAATCAACGTTAATTTTTTTACCACGCCACAATTAAATATATGTTTTATGACGATTTTTCGTAAAAGTAATCGTTTTTTTTGTTTGATAATAATGTAACATCAGTTGTAGTTCATAGATGCCTTCAAACGGTCATAGTCCATTGTTTTCTAAATAATTTAAACAAATTAAAAATGTAAGGAAGATTGTGGTGCAAGGCTGCCACTCAATACACGAGGGGAGGACACACTCAGTCTCTCACGGATCCTGTTGGTAATTTTTTTGGAGATTCCTTGTCAAAAACTATTAGACAAATATTTTGCCGTTCCGACCAATTGGCCTTAGAAGCCGAGAAAAAAAATAAAATAGCATTAAAATAATTTATTTTTTATCTCGAGTTTAAAAAATGATATCAACATGATTCTTGCACCAAGATTTTTAGTTTTGATTGCAGATTTAAGAAAAAATATAGTCGCTCCATAGATTTTTGTTTAGGTTAATTAAACTCTAAAAAAATGATTAGTTTTTCAAGCAAACTACCTCTATAGATTTTTTTTCACAAAAATTGACGTCAGATTCTAATTCAGCATCCTCAAAAACACTAGAAAACGCTTATTCATCAAAATCAAAAAATATCATTTTTTTTCAACCTCTTCGAGGAAAATGAAATTTTTAAACTGATTATTGGTTACATACCTTTATATCGCCATTACTTTGTCACGCAGTTCACTGGTTGGTATCGCTGGAAAGAGAAGAGCCTCAGATTTCTTTTGATGTATATAAATGTAAAATTCGATGAAAAAAAACCTATTAAAGAAATTGGAAAATCCGAAAATCATTTTGATTTTTAACTTGAGTTTGAAACCAGATATGGTGTTGAAACCAAATTCTTTTCATGCGTATTACCGCCCTATATTTTGTGTAAAAAAAAATAAAGTTGATACGTTAAACCGTCTAAGCGTAATTAATGGTTTTATGAATTTAAATAAAAGCCGCCTACTATTATTTGGTCAGGCAAATATTGAAGGTTACAAATTTTTATTTTTCTATTTGGATGAAATTTCGTATTTAAGGGTTCTTTTGAATGCTGAATTCGAATTCGATGTCGGTTCTTGTGAAAAAAAATATATTGAACGTACTTCACTTAAACAAATTTTAGCTTTTACACTGTAAAATGTGATAAAAATTTTTTTAGCCCTACAATTCCATTTCAGCACCCTCAAAACTCAGGAAACGTATGTATATATATAGATACCAATTAAACAATATATATATATATATATATATATATATATATATATATATATATATATATATATATATATATATATATATATACTCGTATATATACTAATTAGGAGAAATAATTTGTTACTTTAAATATTATAATTAATTAATTATAATTATTTATTGTAATAATAATTTATTACAGCTTAATATTTACTTGATATACAGACAGAACCACATAAGATTTGATTGTTAAGTATTTACAATTTTTATTTTATTTTTCAAACCCAGAACACATCCGTCTTGTAATCCTTGTTTACTGGGTTGTTCTAATATCTGAAGCTTATTACCTTACAATTTCATTTTCATTATGTTCTACAAAATCCTGTCAAAAACGGAAGTAAGGCAGTTATTGCTATAATGTTTTTATGTCAACTATTACTATCATATTTTAACATGTTCAACTGCAAAATAAAACAAAAATTGTAAATATTCGTACATAACAATCAAATCTGATATGTGGTTCTGTTTGTATATTATGTAAATATTAAATCATCATTTAGTGTAATAAATCATTATCTCTCCTAATTAGTATTAAATATTTTTAATTGGGATATATACATAGGTTTCCTTTTTTTAAATTTTAAGTGAAGTACGTTGTTCAATACATTTTTTTTCATAAGAACCGACATCGGATTTGAATTCCGCATTCAAAAGAACCCTTAAATAAAAAATTATATCCAAATAGAAAAGTAAAAATTTGTAAGCTTCAAAATTTGCTTGACCAAATGGTAGGCAACTTTTATTTAAATTCATAAAAACATAAATTACGCTTAGACGGTTTAACGTATCAACATTACTTTTTTACACAAAATATAGGGTGTTATAAGCATGAAATGTATTTGGTTTCATCATCATATCTGGTTTCAAACTCAAGTTAAAAATCAAAATGTTTTTCGGAGTTTCTAATTTTTTTAATAGGTTTTAGTTCATCGAATTTTACATCTATATACATCAAAAGAAAGCTGAGGCTCTCCTCTTTCCAACGATACCAACTAGTAAATTGCATGACAAAGTAATGGCGATTTAAAGGTATGTAACCAATAATCGGTTTAAAAATTTCATTTTACTCGAAGAGGTTGAAAAAAAAATGATTTTTTTGATTTTGATGAATAATCGTTATTTAATGTTTTTGAGGGTGCTGAATCAGAATCAGACGTCAATTTTTGTGTAAAAAAATCTATAGAGGTAGTTTGCTTGAAAAACTAATCATTTTTTTAGAGTTTAATTAACCTAAACAAAAATCTATGGAGCGACTATATTTTTTCTTGAATCCGCTATCAAAACTAAAAATCATGTCGATATCATTTTTAAGACTTGAGATAAAAAATAAATTAGTTTAATGCTATTTTATTTTTCCTCGGCTTCTAGGGCCCATTGGTCGGAACGACAAAATACGTGTCTAATATTTTTTGACCAGGAACCTCAAAAAAATTGTCAACAAGATCCGTGAGAGACTGAGTGTGTCCTCTCCTTGTAAGTATAAATTAAAAATACGATGATTTAATTTTTTTTGAGGTTATATTTTGACCGTAAAATGATTTTTATATTTTCACTTAATTTATACTAAAATAGAAATGTTTCACCAAGTTATAATTGTTTTTTGTTTTTTTCTCAGCTCCTATGGCCCTTTGGGGTAAAAATATTACCTAACTGTTCTAATTAAATATTATAGTTAGATGAAAATATTTTTAAACTTAACCTATCGATATTTATGCTCTCATAAAAAATATGAACAGATTTTTTTTTATATGTAAAATCACCAAAACATTTGGAACAAAACCAGCGTCGGGTAGTACGGAAGGTCCGTGGGTGACCTAGTGATAATCCATTACCCGTTCAGTTATAAAATCCATTTTTGAAAGTCCTGATTGATCAAAAAGGTCTATTAGATATCCCTCAAGACTGGTATCTCACATTCAAGAAACTGCTTTTCTATTGTTATTCTGCGAGTATTTGTATGCTTATATTAGCGAATAATTCAGCGTAAGGGATTGGAAACCCTGTCCACTTTACTCCGTTCGACATTTTGCAAGATCACTTCGAATGTTCTATTTAATTAAGTTCGACTATTTATTTTTTTTTTCTTTTTATTAAGATATATTCAAATAAATAGAAAATGACAGATCTCTTTCTTAACATCATTCATGAGTAAATTATAAAAATTGTAAAATCTTAGATCTTATTACCTAGTTTTACTTGATTTGACAGAACACAAATGCCTTTTTTAAGAATTCATTGCTTCACCACAAAATTGGAGTAGTTTGAAGTGGATTTGGTAATTTTACAGAAATTTCATATTCTGTAAACTATAAGGGCACCTGCTTTATTCAACAGTATGCAGTTGTGTATACAGTTACATGAGGTCAGACTACATAGACTTGAATAGCTGATTGGGTAGCGGTCATACCAGTCCTCCCACACTGAGAAGGTCAAGGCAGGTGAAGGCCACGGTTGTGACTCACAAGAAGCTTGTGACGTAAATGGTAAGGTTCAGTTTGGGAATATTTTCAACTAACTATAATATTATAATATTTAATTAGAACATTTATTTAGTATTCATATAATTAGAAATGATAATAATATGGGTTTATACAATTACTCATGTCGATACCTATGCCGTTTTCTGCTATCCAATCATCCTCTTGCAGCAATTTCATCTTCATTATCCACGGCTTTCTAGAACGTCTCCTTTTCTTCCGGTATTCTGGCCTGTGTTGGAAAACTTTTCTTTTCTCTTCATTAGAAATCCATACATTAATATCATGACAGACATTTAAATTGCCTTGATAATATAACTATATGATTAAAATATGATAGAGAAGCCTCAACCTATTCTATGATTTAAATAAAAACTTGGCTTGGTTTCCGAATATCCACATTTTCAGTCGTTAGTTCCTTATTTACCGTATATTTTTCGGAAAGGAATAGGACTGCAACTAATTACATGTGGTAATTTATTCCTCGTATTTGATTTTTTCCTCATGGCGGAATATTTCTTCTAACTTCCTTTAAACCAAATACTTTATACTATTTATTTATTCCTCAATTTGTTATGCATATCCCTAAATATTTAAACTCATAATGATGCAACAAATATAACAATTTTCATTAAAGGAAGGTGTGATCGACGAATCGAAGGATACATACTGAGTGAAGACTGAATTGGATTACATTTATATTGCTGAAATCATATTGGAAAATCTATCAAAAATTTATTTACTTATAATGGATCTTAAAAACTAACGTGATATCCCTAAAGAAAAAAGTACACAAAACTTCTTTTTACTTGCTAAACAACATGAGATGAAGTTAGTAAAAACATAACCGTAACAGTGCCTTATAATCGATACACTCTTTAAGGAAATATAACTCATACCTCTTGCATATTTGCATATTTTTAAAATTGTAATTAATAATTCGAACTTATTTAATAGTAATATTTTTTATTGTTCATTGGGGTTTAACGTCCTTATGCTCTTCAACAAGTGCAGAAAAGACGGGTTATCTGACAGTTTACCAACCTATTTTAGCCAGGGTGAAAAGGCCAATTCATTTCGTGGGTCCGCTACAAAATAAATTTTAACCCAGGTTAGATTCGAACCCCACTACCTTCAGCACCAAGCGCGCAGAGACCCTAATTTTCTTGAAGAGGTTGAAAAATTCATTATTTATTAAGGAAGTAAACTTAAGATTTTAGATCATGGGTGGCTCAGCGAGTACCGATGTAACACGGACCAGTTTGATTTAATTGTTTTTCAGGTCATTTAACGAGGGACAGCTTTACAAATTAATATTTAATAATGATTAAACATCAATATGTTCAATAACTATGTCTATATTTTCATTAGTATTGTGAATACATTCATGTTTAAATGCACTATGTGACTTCTGAGTTCAAAAAACTTGAAAATCAGGATTTTTTTTTATTCCTAGCGGTATTAAATAATTAATAATTATTTATTAATTCAATTATATAATTAATAATTAAAATGCGAATGTTCTCTGACCAAAATCTTTGGAAATATCCTAGGTTAACATATTGTACATAAATTAATTAACTCAATGCATCCTTTATGTGAACGTATGAATTTAATGTGGGCGACTGAAATATATGGTATAAAGCATTCTAGGATACTGGATTACAAAGTAGGCTTGGCAGACCTTCGGGAAGTCCCAGTAGTGAAATCATGGTTTCCCCAATTGACAAAGTTTTTTATAGACGGCAGGATATCTTTTTTTTAACTTTAGGGATACATTAAAACTACTTAAACATATAAATACTACTGAAATACAAATATACATATGCTTAAACTGGTGTTTATACATATATTATACATAATATACATATATACAGATACATATACATATACATATACATAGAACATCAGTATAAACTAGAATCGTACTGTTCAAATAACCAAGCCGAGAAATTTGCTGTTTTGAAAGTTACGGAATACATAATTAACGAACCTCAAAAGACTAACACACATATTACAATACATACGGACAGTAAAATTTTAATAGAGTCGATTAATAATACAGCCATACATGACTATTTGACTGACCTAATCAGACGAAATTTAATAACTATTAAGAACAAAGGGAAAATGGTCTCTGTAAAATGGGTGAAAGCACACTTTGGAATTGAGGGTAACGAAAGGGCCGATTACCTAGCCAAAGAGGCGGCTAAAAGTAATTTGTTACCTTCGTATAACAAAGTTCCATTATCATATATAAAGCGGGACATAAGTTCTGATATGGCTAAAAAGTGGGACCAATTGTGGATGACCTCATCAAAGTCACCAAGCTTACACAGATTTGTACCTCACATTACACACAACAATTACAAACACATACAAAGTAACAACTACAAACTAACACAACTAATGACAGAACACGGAAACTCTAAACAATATCTCAATCGATTTAACATAATACGATCTGACATATGTAATGAAGACGGACAGACTCAAAATTTCAGACATGTACTTTATGAATGTAAAGCATTTGAAAGACACAGGTTTAATCTAGTAAAAAATATTATTCTCAAACATGGAACATGGCCAGAGACAGAACAAAATTTGTTCTCTAAATTTAAGACTGACTTACTCACGTTTATACGAAAGATCGACTTTGACAAACTGACAAATGATGGGCAGCGAAGGTAGTTTCTTGTTGGCTTTTGTTTTGTTTTGTTTTTGTTATTTCTTTTCTTTTTTTTGTGATTTTGTTTAAATATTTTTGTTATATTACTACGTTATGTACGTTATGCTAAACTAATCATGTTAACTTTTAATAACATTGTAAAACATGTAGTATGCCTGTAAGGCATGGAACATGTTAATATACAAATAAACGGTCCTTATATGGGGATACCATATAAGGAAAAGAATGAAAAAAAAAAAAAAAAATACATATGTTATTTCTAAAAATAATTCTTAAAATTGTTAAAATAGTGAAATCCTATTGACAAAGCTAAAAGGGTGGGGCTTTGACCCCGATATAAAGGCCATGGTGAGGAACCTTTCTGCTGTACCAGGGCCACTGGGCATGGTCGGGCTACGCCCTGTGCCAGGTATTGTGGGTTATCACACATACATACATGGTTGCATGCTATTATAAATCGTTTCAATATATGTTATTTGAACTTATTTTACAAGTTTCGATCCCCTATGATTCGGATATTTATTTGTATACCAATTATTTTCAGATTTAAATAAAATAAAAGTTACCATATGTCGATGTGCCAGTTTAAACTGTTTTTATTTTCTTTATCCAACGCCCGTCTGTGGCAGTTCAGCATCCGACGAAGAGCCTCCCAGTGACGAACTACTATTCATTGAGTACTAGCAATTTTGGAAACCTGCTTCTGACGATCATTTCAGATAAACCTTTGGCCAATGCCTCATCAAAGTATTTCGTATGGAAATAGTGGCAGATTAGTGTTTACACGTTTTAAAGCAGTGAGTCGTACATAGATCGTTTCGAAGTGTTCGTGGAAGTATCGGAATAACGTCCCTAATTCGTTGTAACACTTTTGATAGAAGAGAAAGAAAGTTTTGGATTTTCCTAGTTTTAGTAGATTCCCATGTCTCATAAATGCATAATGTAGTAGTTCTTTATTTATTTTGTTATTGATAACGATTGATAATTTATAATGCGGATTGAGAAATCTGGATAATAGTTCATTTCATTTATTCAATTTTTCTTTTTCCAGCCTAAGGAGGATTCTTCGACTGCTTCTTGTCCCGGTGAAAATTCAAATAACGCTCCACCTTAGATGAAGGAATATCATCTTATTACATCTTATTTTTAAGATTAGGTGTGAATACAATAAGTTCTTTACTTCATTCGTGTTTTAATTAATATAGTATTACTTCGACACTTTAATGGACCTCTAAGTGGAACAAAGAACGCTTTTCCACCACCTCTACAATGACAAATCGCTATGGAAACGGAGCAAGGTACCTCTGTACAACATACAGCGTTATATTATAATAAATAGATCAGGTTCAGGATATGTATCATAAGCTATCGCAAACTAAATAACCGTCATATTCTATTGTAATATTCTGAGATTTCAAAGAACGTATTCCCACGAAAAAAAAAAAGAAGAAAAGAAAATCATGACAACCTCATCATATATCGTTATCCTCGACACTCATTAAATTCTTCAAATAGAACCTTATTAAAATAATAAAAAAAAAATAAAAGTCGTTTTGGTAAATGATGAAATAGTTCAAGCAAATCTGCATAAATTGAGTTTTGAGATTTAACTTATTAAAGATGGGATTGGCAAATTCTAACACATCAAAATTTTTCAATGTGTTTTTTTTAAAAATTATAATCAAAATTTTGAATAATCTGTTGGTGTTGTGCATAATATACATCCGTTTTGCTGGACCACATTTAAATTTAAAAAAAAATTCCCTCTCGGCAGTTTTATTCACCTAGTGCTTATTATTTCTTAAGAATTTATTTTTCTTGAATGAAGACAAATACTTTTCATTATTGTAGATTTTTTTTTGGAGATATTTGACATCGATTTAAATAAAACAACATATCTACTTATTCCAACTGAAATTAAACAATAAATACAATTTAGAGGGAGATATGCTTTATTAATGTAACAATGGTTTAAAGGACGACTTGGCAGATTTTGAACCAAAGATGGACGTATTCAACAAAAGGTAGAGTACTACTAACAACTAAGTACCTTACTATAATTATACCTCCTTATATTTTAAGTTATGTATTGGATTGGCAAATAAGTCCTTTCGTTTTTTTTTAGATCATTACGGTCCATTTCTTATTTGATGAATTAATATCTTAGGTGTATTGTTTAGGTACTCTGTAATATGTCAACAAACATTTCTATAAATTCTTGTTTACATTAGCTTAGTATTGTGATTGATATTGCATTGCAACATGAAGAAAAAAAAAATAAAAAAATATATCATTCATAATCAGCATATTTTGCTGTATTATTTTAAAATAGGTAATCGTGCTGCAGAAGCAAATACAAGTTTTTGCAGCGATTGTGGGGATGATTCCTTCACCAAACGCACCTGTCAAAAATTATCTCCCACACGGTCAGGACGCCCACAAGAAAATGAAACGAGCTATTGCCCTCAAGACGAGCATTTGATTTAATTATATATTGTTAGCAATTAACAAAGTTAGGTCAATCAATTTAAAAGAAGCGCCCAGAAGTGGCAAATCGAAAGGGTGTTGTTTTCCATTAAGAAAACGCAGGAGCCCACACCTCGTTGGCCACTAGCAATAAATTATTAAACTTTGAATACGACCTTTTACCCCATCCACCTTATTCACCAAACCTAGCTCCAAGTGACTACCACTTATTCCGGCCTCTGTAGAACTCCGTGAATGGAAAGGAACTCCAAAACGAACAGGTGATAATCGCTACCCATACCATCTTAAAAAAGTTCATAATTTATTACCTCAAGATTATGTCAAGAGATTGAATATTAGTAACTGGTTTCTTGACAAAATTCGCGATGATAATTTATTTCCATTAAAAATTATATGGACCGATGAAGCTACCTTTACAAGAGGAGGAATTGTTAATCAAATAAATTATCATGTATGAGCTCTTGTAAATCCCGGAGCTATTAGAGAGAATAGGTTTCAGCATGAATTTGCTATTAACGTTTGGCTTGGAATTTGGAACGGATTACTGGTGGGACCATATGTTTTACCTGGAAGATTGAATGAATTATTTAGATGACATTCCCTTACATCAGCGGATTGAAATGTGGTTCCAACTCGATGGATATCCAGCTCATTATAGCAGAGTTGCTCGAGCTTGGCTGGATATATAAATTATCCACAACGATGGATTGGTGGAGTAGTACCTTGGCCACCCAAGATATGACACCCATGGATTTCTTCTTTATAATATAAAAAATTAACATCAAGTGAATACGATATAAATATAAACAACATAAACAATAATTAATCAATGGAAATATAAGTTAATTAATAAATATAAAAAAGAGAGATTAAAGAAAAAAATGAAGATAAAAAACAAATTATAAACAATTGGAGGTAGAATTATAGACAAACTGTTAAATTGTTGAGCTCTGTATAATCAATATGATCCACAAATGCATCAAATTCATCAAAGTATATGTGTATGAGATTCTTCATTGAAAACGGCCATTTGTTTCCGTTCAGCAGGACTTTGGATATCAGTTCGTGTCTGTACCTTTCCATTTTTCTGCAGTATATTGCAGTCCATATTGGGCGTTATATGGTCTTCTGTGTATGAAGATGTTTTATTGATTCGTGTTTGATCTAATTCAATATTTTCTAAATCAACAATATTTTCTCTCAGTCCTATACATCTATGTTTCTTAACAAATTCTATATGTAATAGAGAAATAGGAATGATATTGGCCAGTATATATGATACCTACTTGTTTATCGTTTTTGAAAATTGGCATACCATATATCTTGTTTTCAAATTTTAATTTTAATTTCATTTCATTATTTTCTTACAACTATTAGTTTACTTCTGTACCATTTCATACTGATGGGTATAAGTTCATTTATTCATGGTTAATGTGCATCCGTATTCTATTTGCTCTAAAAAAAAAAAAGTATATATATATATATATATATATATATATATATATATATATATATATATATATATATATGTATATAGTTTTTTTTTTTTTTTTTTTTTTTTTAGTTTATTTTTTTTTTTTTTTTTTTTTTGTTTTTTTTAAATTAAAAACAAAATTAAAGATAAACGAATTTAAACAAAAGTATACAACATTCAAATAATGACTTGTAGATACAAACATGCAGAACACTTGCCAAACAATGTCGACAGTAATAACCAAGTAGGTGTTTAGACTGAGCTGGTACACTTGCCCTTCCCAGGCAGGTTACTTGCTCGCAGTGGAGAGGGAAGGCAAGCTGCCCCAAAATAGAACCCCAGCTAATTTAACTTGCCTTGTCCGGCAAGTACAGAGCTACTTTCCAAGTTACTTTCTTCCCCACTGGCTTCGTGTAAACGAGCCTTAGTGTGCTTTGGTTTTAGTTTGTGTGAATTGATTGTTTTGTTATTTTTCGATCCGCAATATAAATAATTATTGAAAATTATAGAAAAAATCTACTAAAAAACGAAGAAATTTAAAAAAAAAAATTAATTTGTATCCAAATTTAATTAGTAAAGATTTTTTTCACATGTTGTATCTGTAAGATATTTTTCCTTGCAACGTTTGAACATTGCACTCCTTCGTGAACGACCAAAACTCTGTTCTCACCTGATACTTTTGTTTGTTTATCAATTCAAATAACGTCATTTGGATTATCCATGTTTTAATTAATCAGTCTAATAAATACTTGCTTTTAAATTTTTCAAATCAATTTTGTTTCTATTTAATGAAGAATTTGTAAAAATAATGTATACTTATATCTTAAAACATTGAAGTTAATTTTATTTAGATAGATTCTTCTTATTTCTGCTTTTCTAACAGTTTAGCATTAACACTATGAAAAATGAGAATGTTTTTTATGCTAAAACTTTTTTATTTTCTAATATTTTTTGTTGCAATATCTGTTCTGTATTGGTTGTACCACGAACCTAAAGATGATTTTAATTTTGACTATTTTGACAACCAGGAAGGCCATTTCTTTCCTATCATTCCAAATTTAGTTCATTATGTGATATTTGATTTAGTTTCTATAGATTTTACCACTTTTTTATCCATGACATCAGTCATAAAGGTAAACTATTTTAAATATTTTACTTCTACTGTTTTTGTTTTAACTTTATGTTTGCTATGATCCATTTTATTTTAGATACAACAACCTGACCATCTATGGATCCACTGTAATCGAAAGCTTGAGGAGAATCATTACTATTCTCTCATCAAAGCCCTTGCAAATTTAACCAAAACAAAACTTTCTCTACGCCACATCAATCCACCTACTCATGTGTTTGGTCAGCCCCTGAGTTCTGTATTCCATCGATCTGATGTAGCTCGTATTGCTATCCTCAGCGAACATGGTGGAATCTATTTGGACACAGATATGCTAGTTTTAAAGCCTTTGGATAAATTTCTTCATTACGAGATGGTGGTTGCTTGGCCTTACAATGATTTTCTTGGCAATCAGGTTAGCAATATCATTATATTTTTAATTATGTTTCTCATTAAATTTTGAGAATAGAAGTGAAGTTGTGTACTTATTTGATTATGGTTTATATGTTTTTTTTTTTTTTTAATGAATAATTATCATATACAGGATGTCCTTTGATTTTTTTTGCAATTGCAACTTATTCTGCATTAGGAAACATATTTTTTTTTTACATATAAAAGACTAGAATGATTGTTAGTATTTATATTTATTTCACTCTGTGGGGATTTCATTTGTAAAATGAAATTTTGTTAAAGTTTATAAAATCACTGTTTTTCACAATCATTGATAATCAATCATTCACAGCAAGACCTGTAATTTTTAAATCATTAAACAACTTTTATATGTATGTAATTGTTTTCTTTTAAAAATTTTAATGATAATAGCCAATTTTTGTTTGGCTATCCAGAAAACTCTTATATCAATTACTGCTGAAATAGTTTAGGTGATATCTGTCTATTTAATGATTGGTAAAGTTTTCTGAAAATTATTTAGTTCATGATATACTATCTTTATATGCTAATCTGAAAGATCTCTGATACAGAAAAATTATTTCAATCTAGCATTTATCACTAATGCAAAGGATTTGTTCCTTTTAAAGATTTACTTCCCAAATAGTTTCATTGTTTGTTATTCTTGTGCTATCAATTTATTTCTCTCTATTAATTTGAAAAGTTTGTTAACTGTGACAGATTGTGAGTTTTCAGAAGTTTTATTAATGCAGTAACTGTTTGTTGGTATATGTTTATGCGGTGAATTTTAGTTTGCTATATATGACTAAATCCATGTATATATCCATGTCCAATCATTAAGTATACAAGCTGGCGGTAGAGGCAGGTTGGGGGTATGTTCCAAGCCAAGGGAGGATGGAGAGCCAAGGAGGGGGCTCATTTCATTTTTTTCTTTAATTAATTGCTTAATTGTTTTATAATACTAAAATATGATTTCCCAATTGATTCAATTAGCCAAAACTTTTGGTCATTTTCAATTTATTGACCAAAATGTGATGGGATGGCAAAAAAATTCATCTCATAACAACGAGCCATCAAATTTCTTCCAAATAAATATATAACACTGAAAATTCTGTTATTTCTTGAAGAGATACTTTAAAATATCTTTTCACTTTTGGCACATGATCTTGTAACATCTGAATATGGCCTCAACAAACCTCCATGGTTTTAATTGTAACTAAATTCATAGAATTTAAAAACCCATGTTCATCAACAGATGTTAGTGCAGATAGGCAGTCTCCACACTGGTGTATTTGCTGCAATTGCGGTTTTCGCAGCCGTATGAAATGCACATAGACATAATATAGCTTTTATTGAACACAACAATTAAATAGTCTACAAGAAAAATAAACAAAAGCTCTCTTAAACAACACTAACACTACGAAACAGTTTAGGACAAAAGAAGTTTAACAACTAGACTTAGAGGGATCTGGAAGCTAGGTAGTGGGGGACCGTGACACATCCTAGCTACATACTTGTCCACTCTACTATATTCAATACTGTATGTGTACAATATGAAGATTTTGTTGGTAAAATAATTCATGTTAATTGAAAGATTCATCAGAAATACCTTTTGGATTGATATATAGTGGCCCAATGTTTTTTTTTTTTTTTCAAGTGCTAGTAAACAACTTGATTTTTTTAAATTTTTTAATTTCATTTACAGATACTCATTGGGCACAAAGAGGCAAGATTCCTAAAATTATGGCTTCAAGGATATAGGGCCTACAAGCCAAGGATGTGGTACTATAATGCTGGGCAGTTTCCCACTGAGCAAATATTACTAAAGTTGCCTAATATTGCACATCGTGAGCCTGAAAAGCTAGGTGTACACAACTTACTCAAAGAGCTTTATGAACGTAATGACTGGGATTGGAGTGGTTATTATGCAGTTCACCTACTTTCTCGCCATCCTCCTGCCCCAGTGCTTAATGAGATGACACTTGATAAGTATAATATGACTTTTGGAGAAATAGCAAGGTGGTTGTTTTTTAAGGTTGCTCCAACTTTAGAGATTACTTCTGTCCCTGTAAAATGGTCTAGCTGACTGCTATTTGCTATGGTTAATCTCCAATAATAACTTTTAGTGGTTATGACTAGTCATTTTGTTAATAAGCTCTGTGAGCTTTTTTGAATACTTATATTTTTATTATTAGAAATACTTATATTAGAAATTAGAAAATATTTATTTTATCAAGAATCTCAAGAAAAATACTTATGGTTTTTATGATGAAATGCCAAAATTGTCTTTCATATTTTAAGGAGTTAAGCAAAGGTTGGCTTTTGTAAATGGCTATTAAGTAAATATTTTAATGACACATTTTAGAAAATGGGTAGTACACTCTTGGGACCATATTTATAAATTTTTCATATAATATAAATTTATTTTTATGTACATATATATTTTTAATTTTCTTTTTGTTTTTTTTTCTTGATCTCAATGTTAGTGTTGAGAAGATAACTTATGTTTACTGATGTAGTTCTTATTTATTTTTCTCTTCTGTTATCATTTAGAAAGACCTAAACAAGAAAACTCAGTAGTTAGTATTTAATTTTCAATAAAAGTTTCTTATATTCTGATATTGTTCAAATTGGTGAAACTTTTCAAACAATATTTTTCTTAGAGCTTTAAAAATTCTTTTAATGTAAGATTAGACTAAATTTTCTTATTTTAAAACTGAGGTGTTTTCTTCTTTTTCTCTTGTTTTGGGATCAATATTTTAAATTATAAAAAGTATTATCTTTTTTGCTCTCATTATTTTTTTTTTCTATGAATGGATATCCATATGTTTTCCTAAAGAGTATTGATTAATATTCTAAGTCAATTCAGTTCAAAACCAACAAACAAATTTATATTCAACTAAGAATAAGAAGATAAGATAATTTAGTATCTCTTTTATCTAATTTATTATCATGTTGGTCAGCATCTTTACTAAATTCTATCAACCAGTGGTACTCTTATTTCACCCTCTCTGCATATATTCAGTTTTTCACAAAAATACCAATTAAAGTTTTGATGAAAAATATGTAATTTTTGATATTTTTGTACTAGCATATATTTTTTCTATTTATACCATATTTTAACCTTGTAACTAAATTATTGATAGATAAGTTCTAATAAATCATTTCTCAAAAATCATAACTAAATTTTAAGTGTAATCAAATCTTACCATATCTGTTCAAAGTATTGTTTTTTTTTGTTTGTTTTTTTGTATCTTAAAAAAATAAAATAAATAAAATTTGTGAATTGAATTACTAACAATAATCTTCTTGATATTCTGCAGAAATATATTTAAATTAATGATATTTTTAAACTTTTCAATCATGTTCATTTGTCTATCTTCATTCAATTCTACCAGTAGATGTGATGTTAAGCTTACTTTGCAATAAAGCTTTTGTAATTGGTAATAAAGCTTTTATTATCACTTTAAGCTCAATGTTATTTAAACTATTAAATGTTAAAGTGACTGAAATTAATTTTCCATTTCATTTATTTAATTGATATTGATATTTACAACTCAATAAGTGCCTTGAGTTCTTCATAATCACTAAGATAATTAAATATTTTTAACAATAAAAATTAGCTCTTGATCCTGATCTAGTAAGTCAAGTGACAGAACACCATATGTTTTTACTTAAAGAATTTTTAATAATCTTGTTAATTTAATAAGGACCTTGTTATCAAACCAATCATATGGTAGCTGTCAAATATCTTCTAAATTGGAAATAATTATATTCCAATAATTAAATTAGCTGATAAGATTAAACTAATTTTTTCCACCAAAAATTCTTGAAAAATAATCACTTAGCTGCTAAATTGTTTTATATCTTAATACTTTTAATTTCAGAAATGTTGTGAGGAAGCAAACTAAAATTTAATTAAACAAAGAAAAAAATTATTTTTTAATTTCTGATGTTTCTTCATTTCATAAGAATAGAATAACAGAAGTAACAATATTCAAAAATGTGGGAAATTATTAATTTAATTAAATCAGTAATGGCTTAAAAGATTCTTTTATATAACAGGGTGTCTACTAGTCGGGAATTTCGGGAATATGTCGGGAATTTCATATGGTGGGAAAAATTCGGAAATAAGTCGGGAATTTACAGAAAATTTGTGAAAGTCGGGAAAAAGTCTTTGTTAATGCTAAAGTTTTCAGACTTTTTTCAGCTTTTGCTCAATATGTCAGTTAAGGAAGCGTCTGATAGGTGTAGTCACTCTACATACTTTTAAAGTAAACTAGATTTGCTACAATTTACAGAAACTACTCTTCTGTCTTTTTATGGTTTATTTATCAATCAAAATTTATTTATTTTTGCTATTGTTAAATAGTTTATTGTTGAAAAAGAAAAAGATAGGATAATTGGGAATTACGTCTTCATCCAACATTGTTTTATATACCTACATACTAGCTTGAACAAACATCATATATATGTGTGTGGATGTGTTGTTTTTTTTTTTGTTTTTTTTTTACGAGGGTAGGGGAAATCTACAAAAGACATTGTTAGGCCCGTACCTAACCATGTGTGGGATTCCTACCCACTAAAACCACCTCCCTACACCTGTTTTCCCTCCCCACGGAACCGCCGTTAGGCATTACATCATGGAGAGGAATGGCTGGGTGCCACCTCATGGTAGTAGGCTACATCCTGCTGCGCCTATCTCTCTCTTCTTGCCTAAGCCGCTTAATAGTCTCAACCGCTAACCTCTGGCCCGCCATCCAGTACTCCTCAGAAGCCAACATCAATTGCACCAGACCATCAACAGTCAGAAAAACTCCACAGACCTGTCGGAACTCTTGTCTTTCTTGCTGAAAGCGAGGGCATATGAAAAACACGTGCTCTGCACTCTCATCCACCGCCGGGCAGGCTGGGCATTTTGTCACATCTAGTTTGAACCTATACTGATAGGCTCGGAAGGCTCCATGTCCAGTGAGCAAATGAGTTAAGTAGTAGTCTACCTCTCCGTGTTTCCAGTTTACACAGTGTTAAATACGAGGGACCAGCCTGTGTGTCCATCTCCCACTTAAAGCAATGTCCCAACGCTGCTGCCAAGCTACAATAGTTTCTTTCCACTCATTGGCTCTGGGAATGCGTTCACTTCTTTGATATGACCTCTTCCTTTCTTCAGCTATTAGTTCGATAGGTGGCATCCTGGCTACCACGCATGCTGCCTCATAGGATACAGTTCTAAAGGCACTAATAACTCTAAGGACGCTTTGGCGGTACACAGAGATCATAGGCCTTCCGTACGCATGTATGTCTAAAGCATCCCTCCATATCACCGCAGCGTAAAGGACAATGGATGTTACGACACTTGACAGCAGTAGTCTTCAGGTCTGCCGGAGACCTCCTATGTTAGGCAGCAGTCGAGACAGTGCAGTGTTCACTCCAGCTGCGTTCTCTGACACCTTCATTATGTGCTCTTTGAAGGTTAGGCGTTCATCAATTTTCACTCCTAGGTAAGTCAAGGAGGATTTGGACAGAATCGCCTCTCTACCAACTGTTACTCTGATTTGTTCAATTTTTTTCCTGCTGCTAATTAGGAGCACCTCAGTCTTACTATCAGCTAGTTGCAGACCCACTGATGCCAGCCAGCTGCGGATTAGGGAAACTCTCCGGTTGGCTCTTAAAGTTACCTCCTCTAAATATTTCGCAACTACCACCACTGCGATGTCATCAGCATATCCTACTATTTTGACGTCTCCTGGAAAGCTCAGTCTGAGAACTCCATCGTACATTATATTCCACAGCAAGGGTCCCAGCACTGATCCCTGGGGCACTCCCCCAGTTATTTCATAATTCTTCTGCCCATCGTCAGTTGTAAATACCAGGACCCTGTCTTTGAAATAATCCGCGATTATCTTCCTGAGGTACATTGGAATTCCCATATTTCTTAGAGCATCAAGAATACAGCACCATCTCGCTGAGTTAAGGCATTTTTCATATCCAGCGTAATGATGGCACAGTACCTCTTCGCTCCTCTCCTCCATCTTTTTCCAGCAATTGCATCGCGTGCCGTGTCTACAACGAGGTTGATTGCTTCCACTGTAGATCTCACTTTCCTGAAGCCGTATTGGTTAGTAGAAAGGCCTCCCAAACCTTCAGTAGTCTCTTGCAACCTTGTTCCTATTATCTTTTCTAAAGCTTTTCCCATCGAATCCAAAAGGCACAGTGGTCTATAGGCCGAGGGGTCCGATGGTGTTCCCTTGCCCTTTGGAATCAGGACCAAGCGCTGCCTTTTCCATTTCCGAGGGAAGGAACCTTCACGTAGACAGGAATCAAATAGCTCTAGGAATAAGTCTGGTCTTGTTGCCATCGCCACTTTGAGTGCTATATTCGGGATACCATCCAGGCCTGGGGTTTTGCCTCCCTTGATGCTCATGCAGACCTCGCTTAGCTCCTCACTAGACACTGGTGGTACTTCAGATGGCATCAACAGTTCTATATCCCGCTGTAAATCCGCCTGCTCTGGGAACAAAGTGGCAACAATCCTTTGCACAGTAACTGGACAGGTGGGGGACTGCTTGTTACTACTCAACAACTTTTTCATAACGATCTTGTGGGGCCTTCCCCATGGGTCTTTATCAACATCTTCACAAAGTTCCTTCCAGCACTGGCGTTTACTCTCGTTAATTGCCTTTCGGAGTCCACGTTTCTCATTCCTATATGTTTCCAATAACACCTCGAATTCTGGGCGGCCTCTTGCTCGCTGGCTCCGTCTCCTCGCTGCATGGCACCTTTTACGACCATCAGCAATTTGTTGATTCCACCAGTATACTAGTTTCCACTTACTATTTGTGTGATGATTAGTGCAAACCATGGCTGCATCGCACGCCTTCGTGACAAGTTTCGTAACCTGTTGGGCCTTATCCTCTGCTGTGCCTGACAGATCGTAATACTCTTCCATTATAAATTCGAACGTTTCTCGATCAAATGTCTTAGTTTTCCATCAGACTATACCCTTCTGAAGCTTCAAAGGATTGTTTAATTTCCTCTCACCTATTGTAATTAAAATTGCCTGGTGGTCACTGTGGGTGTGTAAGTCGCAAACTTTCCAAGTGGTAGTAGGTCGTAGATTATCACTTATGAATGTCAGATCAATGATGGATGACCGCGTTCCTTTCAGAAATGTAGGCTCCGTTCCTGTATTAGCTAGAACCAGTTCATCCAATTGGGCGAAAGCTTCCAACAGAATTTCTCCTGTCTGTTTGTCAGGCGACTCCCCCATTCCACTGCCCAAGCATTAAAATCACCAGCAATTATTAAAGGTCTTCTGCCTCTAGCATCTTGTATTATTCTATCTAAGAGGCCAGCATATTCTTCTATTGATGTATTGGGTTGGGCATAACAGCTATAGATATATACATGCTCTATCTTAGCCCAAACAAAACCAGATGTAGGGGATTGTGGTGTGTGTGTGTGTGTGTGTGGGTGTGTGTGTGTGTGTGTGTGTGTGTGTGTGTGTGTGTGTGTGTGTGTGTGTCTTATATCTCAGGTTATCGCATGGTGGAGATCTGCCGGGCTGGGAGATTCTGTGTGTGTTTGTGTGTGTGTTTGTGTGTGTGTGTGTGTGTTTGTGTGTGTGTTTGTGTGTGTGTGTTTGTGTTTGTGTGTTTGTGTGTGTGTTTGTGTGTGTGTGTGTGTGTGTGTGTGTGTGCGTGTGCGTGTGCGTGTGCGTGTGCGTGTGCGTGTGCGTGTGCGTGTGCGCGTATGCGTGTGGGAAAAGGGTGGAGAGGGAAAAGGGTTGAAAATCGTAAGTTCACAGCTGTTTGATCAAATAATTCGGAATCCGTTATTTGTGGTACATTTTGTGTTCTTTTTATTATTAAAACCAATCACATTTGGAAAAAAAATTGATCCTATGAATTTTTTTTTCTCAAATCAATAGTTTTAAAGGTGTAGGGGAGGGAAAGATTGAAGAGATTGGCTAACTTGCGGTGAGACACACTACTCCGCGAAAACACGTTTTTCTGTATTGTTTTTTTTTTTACTCCAACTCCGAAACTGTTTGTCCGATTAAAAACTTTTTTTTTGTTCAAACGCTTGTTAAATTTACTATCCGATCTTTTTATGAAATTTTGATTCAAGTTCCGTAAAACACCCATTTCTCGTAAATAGTTTCGGAGTTAAAGCAAGAAATATACTGAAAAAAAAGTGGATTTCACAAGAGTATGGAGTTCTGAGCGTGATTGCGTGAGTACATCATGGGACTTGATCAAAATTACATAGATGAGGTCTCATAGTAAATTCAACCAGCTTTCAGATGGAAAAAAAAAAGAATTATCTGATTGGACATATATTTTTGAAGTAGTTTTATCCGACAACCCCGTGTAACCTCGTAACTATTTTCAAACCGAATGGCAATACTGGACATTGATGTGTTTCTTGAAATTTATCTAGAGTAATCTGAAATATAAAAAAAAAATTGCTTTTTTTATATTGTTTATCTGTGATATGTTAAGTAGCAAAGTATGCATGGATTGATTCGTTTAGATCATTATTGAAACAGCATTTAAATATCGATTGGCTAGAATTTCAAGAAATATTTTTGAAAAAGTCGGGAATTTCTAGAAAAATTCGGGAATATGTTGGGAATTTTTATAGCTGAAATTGGTAGACACCATGTATAAGAATTATATTGATTGAGGCTGATACATGAATTTTCTGTGAATCCCAACCAATCTGTGAAGTCACTGGATTGTGTACAATTTTATTGTTATTTAATCATCATTATAATGTTTTTGTTTTTTATTCATTAATGTCCTGTTTTAAAATTATATACATATATCTTTAATTTATGTTAGACTAAGTCAAAATACAAAAGAATTAAAAATAATTTCTTGATCTCTTGTGCCTTCTATTGAATTATGAAACCTTAGCATTAATTATTTGAGGATGCATGATAGTATAGAAGGATTAATACAATTAACATTGATGAATTATTAGCTTCTTTTATTGGAACCATTTTTATTTGAAAACTAGTTTCGATTGTTAAATTTTCATCATCAGTCATAAGAAGGCAAAAAGGAAAATGAGATGAATGTTAAACTTTCGAAACTAGTTTTCAAATAAATAGAATTACAATGGAAGTTGCTAATAATTCATCAATATTTACCAATAATTGTTTAAAAAAGAGATAAATATTCCATATTAAGAAAATACTTAAGAAATGGTAGAGAAGATAGCACTCTTTAATGATTTTTACAGTTTTGAAAAATATTTAAAAAATTGTGAAAAGTATTTTAAACTTCTAATGATTTTCCCTCCTCATTTATAATTTCGCTATTGTAGCTAAATCACATAGACATTAAATTTCTAATGGATATATTCAGAATAGAATAAAAGGGTTTTCATAAAATGAAAAATTGTGTTTTTTGTTATTTTATTTTATTTAGTTATTTATATATCATTTTCATCAAATATTTCTTCAATCCATGATCTTAAAGTGGTGAAAGCATCATTGCTGCTGAAGAATTCGAGATCAATTAATGCAGGGAGAATAATTACCTTTAAATAAGAAAAAAATAATTATAATCTAATCCAAAAACACACATTATGAATTATTATAGTAAGCATTGAAAATAAATTGATCACTTTTTTTTTCTTTAATTTAAATTTATTAAATTGATTCTATGCTTAATACAGGTGGTTCTTCTCTTGCATTAATATATTCTGTTTAATATAAAATTCTATTTGAAAAAATAATAGTGCTCACCATTATATTTGATTTTATAAAGTATCAATGTGTTCTAAAGATTTTAAGACTGCCTCAATACATAAACATAGCTGAAAATATTTCTGCTCTTTTAAATGAAATAATATGAGAAATCATGTTTTACAAATTAGATATCCTTAGCCAGAATATTTGTAGAAATACTCAGCAATAATTAAAGAATGAAAGAATGACTAAAGTATTTTATAAATCATTATTTTAAGGGAATATTGGCTTGGATGAACTTAACAAATATTGTAGTATGGTTTCTTGGTAAATATTGAAATTCAAAATTTCAGAAATGTGGAATTAAGAATTTGAAATTATGTAGTTTCTTCATTCCTGCTATAATTAAATTATTTATCCAGTCTTCAGAGATCATTAAATGCTGAAAAATTAGATGTCATGTTCCAACAGAATAATACAAAAAAGTAATTGATTACTTTTTAGAAGATTTTATGTGTCTTAGGAAAAAAAAATTAATTAGAGCCACACACTTCAAAAGTTGTGAGATTTATATATACACTAATAGGATATTTTTTTCCTTGAAGTACCAATGCTCTTGAATTATCAAGTGAAATTTTAAAGCTACTATCAAATTTTAATATTTTTTAAATTATGAGTTTTATCCAAGAAATGACCTTAAGGATATCAATGACAGTCACTGCTTGTTTCTATTTAATACATTATATAATTTTCAAATGAATAATACATCAGTATTTTGTAGTGGAGATTACCTGAAAAATATTGAGAAAAACAGATCTTAGAATCTGTTGAGAATAATCATAAAAAAATATGTTAAAAATGTTTGAAGAGGCAAGCAACCTTTCTTTTTATACCTTCCATACATTGGGTTAGATCAATAGAAGTTTTAAGTAATTTAAAAATTATTTATAATATTGGAATATATTATTATATACTTTATATTATCATATAAAAAGGACAAAAGTTTTTTCGTTTATGATCACTATTCACAAAAACTACTGAACCAATCTGTACTCTATTTTAACCACACCATCTTTATAGTTCCATAATATTTCTAATTTTCGTTTACGCAATGTATTGTGTATGTGCAACTTTTGATTGAGGGCTGAATAACTGGTTTTCAGAACTATTCTAGTTTGATTATAGATATAAAAAATAGTTTTATGTATTAATCAAACTATCAATCCACAAAAAGGAAACTTTATGCGATATATGGTCTATATTTATAAATAAAATAAATTGCTTTACCTCCAAAACATGTGTTCCGCATTTTTAGATAGCATATGTTCTTGAACTGGACATACTTCCAGGAACCGTCTGGGAGACGCTCTCGTCCACACTGCCACTTCCACTCACTCGGACATTTTATAGGGCACTTTGCAGTATCTCCCTTCGTTGCAATCGCCAGTACTGTTACATGAATGGATTTTACTTACTAATGCAAATTCATTACATTAATGCGATTGGATTATAGGAATAATGATTTTAAAATTTAAAAATAAAAATTTTATTAAGAAGTATACTCTTGTCGAAATGCTCAGATGTATGATTTTTATCTATATTAGACATTTACTTATAATTTTTTCATAACTCAACCTGAAGTCCTCATTACGATTGAATGAATGTTTAAACTATGGCACATTATTTTAGTGTTGAAAATTGGTTCAAATCAATACTGTAGAAAAAGCTACCTACTGATTATGAAATGGAAATCTAAGGAGGACCTTCAAATCTGTATCTTGTATTTTACAAATATTTGACAATGTATTTACAACATTTGTCAAACTTATTTATGGTTCTTCTATTAAATTTTTTTGTCATTGAAGATTTTATTATAAAACTGTTTACGGTGGAGTCTCACTTATACGAAACTCACTTATAAGAAATTTAGTTATACGAAGAATTTTTCGTTCCCTGGCGAACGAATTACTATCTTATAACTATTCAGTTATAAGAAGTATTCACTTATATGAAACATTTTATGTTTCCTCTCACATTCGTATAAGTGATACTCCACTGTATTATCTTTCTTTAGAGAGTTACAGCCTGATTAATTTTCAAGCTGAAAATACAAATCCATCTTTTATATTTAAGTCTAAAATTTTTGATTTACATTCCAATGGTAATAAATATGAAATACATTAAAACACACTTTGATTCTTTTAAGAAATTGATATTTTTCTGAATCACTTTTAAATATAACTGATAGATGTTATTTTTGTGTCATCAGCCAACAATGGTTGTAATTATATTGGTTCTTGTGTTAACTCAAAAAATTGTTTTGATCGTTTTTATATACATTTTATAATAATCTTCAATTATGTTTCTAATCTCTAAAAAGCCACTCATAATAATCGAGAACATACATATTTTGTTAGTTATTAAAAAAATTGGTTAAATGTGGGAATATCAAAGTCATTATTAATTTTATGGCATACCAAACCAACTACCCTCTCTGCATGTTTCTGATCAAAAGCCTTGTGTTCACCATATTGAAAATTCAAATACCTATAAATGAGTTATTAGTATGTATCTTGGTTTTTAAATGAAACAAGAAATCTTTAAAATAAAACTGATAGTTGATAAACTTACTAAAAATCATAAGGAAAAATATTAGCTTCATAACTGCTGCTGATCAAACTCCTCTCTAATTCACTGTAGAATTAATATAAGGCTAATCTTGGATCAAGGCAAGTCATAAAATGACGCAGCCTTCTGCTGTAGTTCACAACTCAGCATTCTGCTGGTATAAATGGATTACAGCTAGTAATATATCGATGTCTAATGCAACAGTTTATCTGGGACTGACAGTTACTACACTTATAAAAATTTCATATTGGTTTTGATTTCATTCCTGAAAACAGGTCTCTCAATAGAGGTATGAAACTTAATGTGCTAGTCTATCGATTCAAGTCTATGCTAGGAGAGAGAAGCATTCAAAACCAGGAGTATTCTAAACTACTTTCCTGTTAGATGGTCCTTCAACCAGCATCTCTTCAGGATCCTCCATTTCTTTGCAGCCCTACCTACTTTATTATGCCCTTGAGTATTGTTTATGGAATCATTTGTGCTGATTCCTTATGAGGTTATTTATTTTGGCATTAGCCTTGTTTGATTTTTTTCAAATCATCTATTCCATTTTTCTTAATCATTCGTTATAGTGTATTACTTTTACATGTTACTAAGGTTTGCCGTATTTGCTCTGATTTACCCCGCATATAAGGCGATCCTCATTTTGAGGAAACCAAGAAAAGAAAAAAAAAGTATTAGGGATAGGAAATATGAAGATGGTGTGGCCTATTTGTGCATCTTTTATCTAAATTTAGATGATTCTCAAAAAAAAAAAATTATTTTCACCCCACATAGGCTTCTCTATTCAGCTCCATTTATCATGTGGCCGTCATAAGTGAAATAATTTTATTTTTTATTTTTGTAAATTTTTTCTTTTTTGGTTATTGTAAATTTTTTCTTATTTTTTGTAACCCGTCACAATTTTTTATTCAGTATATTGTTAATATTTTAATTTGTACACTTCAGATTTAGTAACCTCCTGTTATAACATATGATAATTGAATTAACATATGAGAAGGTTATTTAGAAGTTTTTTGTATGTGTCGGTATTCTTATATACCGATACATTCAAAAAATTATTATTATTAAATAATAATTATCTCAGTGTATTATTTTCTTAATTAATAAATTTCTTATGTAATAATCTGCTGTGTAATACTGACTCTAACTACCAAAACATTGGTAACCCCGACGTGATCACTGTAAATTTTATTTATTTATTATATACTATCAAGATGCCGAACGAAGAGAAGGATTTAGATGTAACCATTCGGGAAAATAAAGAAGTGGCTAGAGTTGCGGCTAAAATTCCTCCTTTCTTTATGAATAAACCGAAAGTTTGGTTTTGGAAGGTAGAGTCTCAGTTTGTAAATTCTGGTATCACGACTGAAATAACGAAATATCACCACGTAGTCGGTTCTTAGGTCCAGACATTGCCGAACAAATTTCCGATTTTATGGACCGGCAGCTTTCTGGAACTCCTTATAACGATCTAAAAAAAAATACTTTTATTGGAGTTAGAAGAGACGGAAGGACGCAAGGTAAAAAAGTTGCTAACCGAACTCGTCTTAGGCCACATCTTCTGCGGGAGATGAGGTCATTGGCGGGAACAAATCTAAATGACGAATTCCTTCGATCCATATTTTTAGATCGTTTACCGCACTCTGCAAAACCCATTCTGGCGGCAAGTCAAGAGACATTAGACAACCTAGCGATCATGGCAGATCGAATTTTAGAGGTTACTTCAACTTACTCTGTCTGTTCTACCTCTAATAATTCGCAGATAGTAAATCCAGACAAGTCTCTCGATAACCGTCTCGCGCTATTGGAATCCCTTGTTGCTAATTTGTCTGTATAAATTTCCCAACTGTCCAGCCGAGGCAGATCTGGATTAAGATCAACTTCTCCGCATCCTCGCCGACGTTCTCGGTCAGGTAAAAATTTTCCAGTTTGTTGGTACCACTATAAATATGGTGACCGGGCACGAAAATGTGACAAACCTTGCGATTTCGCTTCACCAAAACATTCGGGAAACTCCAACGAGTCCCATTGGAAGCGGCAGGATGTGACTCAAAGCTTAAGTGCCGCCTATTTTTAAGAGACATTGCTTCCAACTATACTTTCCTCATCGACTCAGGGGCTAACATATCTTTTGTTCCACCTACGAAGGATGATAAGCGATTACCATCAAGCCTTAATCAACTTTACGCTGCCAATGGATCGTTCATCACCACTTATAATAAAAAATTCCTCAAATTGGATTTAGGTTTACGTAGAGACCTTGGTTGGATATTCATTATAGTTAATGTTACACACCCTATTATTGGAGCTGATTTTTTTGGGCATTATGATCTTCTTATTGATTTTAAAGGCAGGCGTTTGATCGATCAAGTCACATCACTGAAGGTTACTAGTAAGACTTCTAACTCTCCACAACCATCAGTCTACATCGTCTCACCTCAACAGAAGTTTTCAGACCTCCTGCGAAAATATCCTAACCTCCTTTTAGAAAAACCGATTTTTCATTTTGGCGCTATTGATCATGACATTTCGCACACCATTGAGACAACTGGTCCACTAGTCATAGCCCGTCCTCGACGACTTCCACTCGACAAACTGAAGCAGGCCAAACTAGAATTTGAACAAATAGTTGCCACGGGAATTTGTAGACCATCCAAAAGCAGTTGGTCTAGTCCTCTTCATCTCGTACCAAAAGAAGATGGCTCCTGGCGTCCGTGTGGCGATAATCGCAGACTAAACCCAGTTACTAAACCTGATCGATATCCCATTTCACATCTCGATTTCAATTCTCAATTGAGTAGTTCTAAAATTTTCAGTAAAATTGATTTAATTAGAGCCTTTCATCACATTCCAGTTGCAGAGGAACACATTTCAAAGACAGCTGTAATCACACCATTTGGGCTCTTCGAATTTTTGAGATTGCCTTTTGGTCTTCACAATGCAGCCCAGTCTTTTCAGAGGTATATCCATCGCGTTCTCGAAGGTCTGCCGTTCATCTAGGCTTATCTGGACGACTTGTTGGTCGCATCGCAGGATGAAGAGAGCCATAAACGACACCTAGATATTCTTTTTGAACGTTTAAATCATTATGGAATCAATAAAAAACCTGCTAAATGCGAGTTCGGCGTCCAAGAGGTTGATTTCTTAGGCTACAGAGTCTTTGAATTTGGTATATCGCCTCTTCCAGAATGCGTGAGAGTCATTCAGGAGTATCCATTACCTGAAACGGTCAACGATCTTCGGCGATTTCTGGGAATGATTAATTTTTACAGAAGAGCTCTTCCCAACATGGCTGCAACTCAACAACCACTTTTTAATCTCTGTGGGGCAGTTTAGAAAAGTGATCGTCGCAAAATTCAGTGGACTCCAGAAGCAGAGGCATGGTTTCATAAGCTTAAAGAAGAACTTGCCAATGCTACATTGCTTGCTCACTCATCCCCTGAAGTTCTGCTTATTTTGCCGTAGGTGCGTCTCTGCACCAACTAATTAATAATGAGTCAAAGCCATTAGGATTCTTTTCTAGAAAACTCACAAACGCACAGAAAAACTACAGTACCTACGACCGTGAATTACTTGCTGCATATTCTGCTCTTAAGTACTTCCGACATATTCTGGAAGCGCCTAACTTTGTAATTTACACCGATCACAAACCACTCAGTTATGCGTTCTTACAAAACCCGGATAAAGCTTCACCAAGGCAAATGCGAGATCTTGACTACATTAGACAGTTCACGACGGACATACGCTACCTTCCTGGCAAATTCAACACTACAGCCGATGCCATTCATATCCCGACAATCGTCAGCTTAGAAGATGTTGCTACAGCTCAATCAAACGATGAAGAATTGTAATATCTGAAATGCTCAATGAAATTTCAAACAGTTACTCTACCCAATAACTCTGAACTTTATTAATTAACTCCGACCATATATCCCACTTTCTTTTCGTAGATTGGTCTTTGATTTACTTCATAACTTAAGTCATCCTGGCATCAAAGGCCCCATAGACCTAGTTCAATCAAGATATGTCTGGCCTGACCTCAAAAAAGACGTCACTCTCTGGGCTCGTACATGTGCTCCTTGTCAGCGTGCGAAGGTCTGGAGACATACTGCGACTCCTCTTACAAGTTACAATCCTGTTACTGGGCGATTTTATCATAAAGTTGGTCCTTTGCCACCGTCCCATAATTTCGTTATCTATTAACCATAATCCACAGATTTTCACGTTGGACTGAAGCCATTCCCATCACAGATATCACGGCCGAAACTGAGTGGATCCACTTTCATCTTCTGCACGTTATGGAGTACCTGATAGACTGACTACTGACAGAGGTAAACAGTTTGAATCCCAACTTTTCTCTGAGTTGGCCAAATTTCTGGGCATAGAACACATCAAGATGACATTATACCATCCTGAAGGTAATGGTAAAATTGAGAGGTGGCATCGACATCTGAAGACATCCATGAAGGCACACCTTACCGGTGATTGGGTTTCGATCCTCCCACTTATACTCATGGGATTACGTTCTTACATTATCCCAGAAATTAACGCTTCATCGGCTAACTAATTTTTGGAACACCCATCAAATCGCCAGATAACTTCGACCGGTTCCTTCAGCCCATCGAAATTCTAAAAACGTATTTGCCCATCCTAAACTTTCTACAGCTACCCATGTATTACTACATGATGCTGCTCGAAAGCCTCTACAACCAACTTACGATGGACCCTTCCTTATACTCTCAAAATAAGAAAAAGTCTTCAAGATATCTTTGTCTAGCGGCCCACAGAATGTTTCACTAGATCGGCTCAAACCTGCATATCTCCTCAATGACTCGCTGCAAGACACGACTGCTGACCATTCCTCACATCCAGGACATCTGCCTCCTGCTGACCAACCGAGCGCACCAGAGGAAGAGATGATTTCACAGCTACGGCACACCCGTTCCGGGCGAATCGTCCACTTCCCTGCTCGCTTTATTACCGCTGTCTCTGGGGAGGGAGTATGTGGCCATCATAAGTGAAATACTTTTATTTTTGTAAAATTTTTCTTATTTTTTGTAGCCCGTTACAATTATTTTTACATTACAATTTACAATTTTTATTCAGTACATATTTAATATTTTAATTTGTTCACTTCAGATTTAGTAACCTGCTGTTGTAACATATGTAATGTTGGCTAACACCTAACCCATGCACCTAATATATGGGCTACTATGTGATTTTAAGAGTGCAACTATAACCTTCTGTTAATTGTTAATAACTGTTTCTCTTACTTTGAAAGATTAAGTTGTAATTTAATTCTTTTATACAGGTAGATTACTTTATTTCTTTATAATGTATTATCTTTTTCCAATATTTAATTCTAATTATGTTTGTGCTTATATACAGAGAATAAAATCACGTTTATAAAACCACATTAGACAAATGATAATTGCATTAACATATGAGAATTTTTTTGTATGTGTCGGGTTAATTATCTCAGTGTATTATTTCCTGAATTAATAAATTTCTTATGTAATAAGCTGCTGTGTAATACTGACTCTAACTACCAGAACAATCACATTAATCTTAAATTAATTGCTTTTACACTTACAAGCATATTGAGGAAAGAAAACTCAATAACTAAATATTTTCTTCCGTTCCTTTAAGGACATCAGTAGTGCCTTAAAGGCGAATGTATGTTTAAAATGAAAGTAAAATCAAAATTAGATAATATTTGATGTAAATGGTACTTTAAATCGATATTTGAGAATATATACCTATGTAGAATAATAGTTCAGGCAGGAAAATGTTAATGGAAAAACATTATCTAATTGACAGATATGGGCTACTATTATCAATTATCTGGAAAATACTTAACCAGGTATAATCGGAACTTCGAAACTAACAAAAACAAATTAAGCAAATTAGTTTTCATTTCAGTGATTTATTTTTGTTTCATTGTAAACAATTCTATTATTAAAATTGAGGCGTCCAATTGCAAATCGTAGCAAAACCAGATTTCTAAATTTTTTACCAGAAGCCAAAAACCATAGAGATATGATTCCCATTTGATATGAATGTAATTTTTCTTGTATAATTAGCAGAAAAATAGATGGTTTTAGTTAGGCAAGCGTAATAAGGACCCCTGTTGACCAGTTTTTTTAAAAGTTGGTTTTTCTTCTGCGCTTACTCCGTTTTGCATACGTTTTGGGACTTACTCCATTTTGAAAATGAAATAAATACATGTGTTGAGTTGATTTATTGAATTAAAATGATGGAAATAAAAAATGATTTTACGTTCAAAAATGTTATTTATTAGCTTGGTGAACAATAAAGTAATAAACGATATACATACATGGACTAGTCGATATAATCACAATACACATTTTCCTAAACAAATTGTTATTCTTCCTCATCATATTTCTAGACAGACTTCTGGTAAAACAACTTTGAAAATGGTTAAAAACAATTTTTCATTCAAAAATAGTTGTGTACATAAATACGATTATTTTTTAGAGTACTGAGGAAAAAATAAAAACAAAGAAAAGTATTGAACTACGTTGTAGTATCAAAATATTATTGACTGTGTTTTTTAGTTGATATTTTAAAATTCCAAACAAATAACTATCTTAAAACATTTACTAGTTTAGTTTAACAAAAAAATTAATATAATTAACAAAATGGACTAGTCAATTGTTGTTACGATCACAATTACAGGTAACTTTTCTAAACAGCTAATTGTGTTTCTTCCTCCTTGTAGTCTCTTAAATCTGACAAGTAATTATTATCTTAATATTCTCCATCATCATTTTCAGTGTCAATTATTTTCTTGTACATATCTAACTCTTTTAATTATTTTCAATTGTCCTCATAATGTCTTTTTTTAAAATTTATTTTCATCACTCTTCTTTGTTTCTTTGACCGGGACACCAGTTTCAACTAACATTGGGCTTATAGCTCCAAAGGTGTCTAGGTTTAGTGATCGATTTTGCAACACCAATGTTGAAATTGTAATTGGTTTTCTCTCTCACGAATACTTGTTTCTTTTTTGAACGAATTAATGATATCCTTTTTACAGGGAATTTTTTAAAATTCCATGTTGACGGTGGTTTTATGGGGCAGCAGCTGTTCCAACTGAAAACGTTGGAATCTCATCTGATGACACTTTAAAAACTGTCCCAAACCTTTTGAAAACTCTGATATAATCTTCGGATCGAACGATCACAGGCATTTTTATTTATTTTTTTTTTTTTCGATTTTTCCGAATATGCGGTCAGGTGGTATGAATGAGTGACCAACTTGAGGATAAAAATAATGATTTTCTTTGAAGACAATTTGTATTCTTCAGTCTGTGATAAACACATGAGTCGAGTTCGTTTGAGCATTTGTTGTGTTCATGATCTCTCCAAGTGTATATAAAGGTGTTTTCTTTAGTTTGTGGGGAATACCCTGGCATATTGTAAAGTTGAACGAATAAAATTGTCGTGAGTAATAGGCAGTTTGGTCTGGTAATTAAGGTATTGGAAGAATGTTTTGTTAGTCAAATGAGAAAGTTATTTCCGCTGAGTTTTCTGCTTTAAGATATTTGTAAAATCCATCCGCTCGTTGCTTGTGGACTTATAGGGCTGTTTGCAAATCATCCTTTTCCTCTAAGGACTTAACTAATCATATTTTTCTTTGAAAGAAATGCTAGTCGAATAGGCGTCAGTCGCTGGCTGGTGTACGAAAACCAACATTATACTCAGTGTAAAATATTTTCCGAAAAAAACCCATATTTTACTTTCAAATTAGAATTAATGTTGTTGTAATCTTTCCATGATGTGGTGATAGAAAGATCACTGGGCAAATATTGGTGGAAAACATGTTTTGCTCTGCAATAATGACTTTCTATGGGCTGACTTCGGTCTATGAACGGTTCTACAGCGGCGCGATGACTAGCAAATTTTACACTAATCCTGTCTCCAACTCTGTTTTCGTTTGGTGACTGTCTTGTTAGATAATGACTTTTACAAACATAATCACACCACTAGATAAAAGACATAAAAGACACTTTTAAATGTTATACATAAAATAGAAGTGAAAAATAGAAGCTTTTTTGCAGATCTGAACGTTTTCTGTCAGTCTATTTTGAAGTAACATTGGTAAAAAACATTTTACCGATACCTCTTTTGGGTATGCTGCACAATTACTCGTTGGCGATGCATTTTCACATCGCCACAAAAATAAATAAATAAAAGTTTTACTATGTATAATTTGAAGAGTTTCCTAAATGATTTAAAATACATCTATTAGCAGGTTTACGCCACTCCGAGCCGATAATTAGATTTGTATTATTTTTCCCGTATTCTGGGACTTCAAACGTTAAATGTAGGAAAGTTTTATATTGTAGCAAATAAATTTTATTTTTGACCACTCTGCGCTCGCCAATCGTGTCAAAAAATTAATTCGTTTTTTAAAATTATTTTTTCCGCAATCTGGGACCCCAGAGGTTAAATATAGACAAGTTTCAAAATTTTGTCCACCTAAATCGGTCATATTTTCCACTGTGCAACGAATCGAAGTCTGCCTTAAAATAATCTCATCCTCCTTAATTTTATTTGAATCGGCGTAAAACGTTTGGTTTACTTTTCTTATATCCTGCAAAGAAATCGAGCCACATCGAAATTATCTTTGGTCCTTGTGAGAGCAGTCTGGGCGATTTGGAAACCCAGGAGCCGAGTGTCCAAACAAGGAAAATAATAAGTAACTGTAGTTTTCTTTAGTATTAAAATATACCTAATTTATTGACAAGATAAAACAAAAACTAAAAAATACGTACCTAGACTTTTTCTGTTTCTCCCGCTTCCATGTGTGGGGTTGAGTGATTTTTTTTTCCTTTTCCCGGAGGAACACGTTGCACGACGTCCTCCATTTAGATCGTAATTCGGAAGGCAATTCTAAATGTGTTGTAATGTATTTTAACAATGAATTTTATGTTTAAACGTTAAAAATACCTTAGGATTGAAAGGGAGATACACCTCTGTCGCAGCAACACGTGGTCGACTAAAGTTTGATTGTTTATCAACGTTTATAGCCCTCCAAAAAAGGAAGGGTCTTTTAGCGGCAATCTTACTGTTTAGCCAATGTAAATCACGCGGTTTAAAGGGAAATTTGATATCTAATCTAATAAAAAAAGAAGAGAAAAATAAGTAAAAAATAGACACATGATCCGCTTTGTTTTAGCAGTGTAGGAATTTCCGTTTTGCTAAAGAACTTAAAAAATGCCAGCCATATTGTGAGAAACTCCCTTTTGGTACTGTGACAGGCATGGTTGTATTTGTTTCCCTATTTTCTGAAACTATAAAAGAAAATTCATTTATATATTCTCATGGAAGTTTACTTCAGTTATTTCCTTTCCCTTTTCTATTCTTTTAAAAATTATACTTACAAAACCTGTACCTATCTAACATTATATTTTAATAAATGAAAGGTAAAATGTATATTAAAAAAATTGGAGATATTTTATTTTTAAAAATACGTAGTTGATCATTAGGGTATATAAATTGTTTAGCTTTAATTTTGGCACCTGTCACGACTCAAGCTTAGAGAAAATGGGAGGATAGAAAACAAAAATATTTCAAAACTTGTGGCTGTTTTGCTTAATAAATAAACATTTGCTTAATTGGACTTAGATTATTGCCAGAACTGCCTAAAGGTTTTTAGGGCCCAACAGAAACTCATTTTTTGAACATAACTCCTTCCGAAATGGACCACCCTGGACTCGTAAATATAGAAGAAAGAAAATCAAAATCGTTGGATGCATTATTATCGGTCTTTCATGTGCTAATGAAAATAAAGCTAATGAACATACCTTAAATTTAGAAGTTTTAATTACTTCAATCATTCTAAGGTTTTTGCGAATTGGAAGATGAACCTATATAAGTGATAAAACCCTTTATAACTCTCGACTTTACAGATGGCTTCTGAATATTAGTGACGACCAAACCTCACTTAATAATTAGTTGAGATTGAGCACATTGAAATGAAACTGCCCCCCCCCCCCCCCCCCCCCCCACCCCGCCCCAAAAAAAAGTGATCTTAATAAGACGTCAGTGGCTTGTAAAGCAACAACCCACTGGAAGCACTTCATAAAAGTTAGAAGTCCTGGTATTTTCAGACCCCTTGCAGTTTGTAGAGAATTTAATGGAAGCAAGCTGAGAAACTTTTAAGTTTGGAGTTTATTATAAAAGGTATCTGATTTGTGCCAAATAGTAATATATTAAATATAAGATCTTTATGGATACGTATATTTATCACAAAATAAGAATCACTAGAAAAAAAATATAGAAATATTTATTTAAAAGAAAAAAAAAAAGTTTAGGATCGGTGTGGGTACCTAACAGACCAAGTATGGGTATAATAGACTAAGAGCCCGTGAACCCCAGACCTTCGTTATTTTATATAAGATGAAAATTTGTCAGTGCATGCTCCCAATAGAGGTACGAACGATGGGCCATGAATGAAGTTCGGGTTATCGTGGCCTTGGCAGGTAAACGGTGCTAAAGGTGTGTAAAATACCAGCCTACTATCGTCAATTATAAAGCGTGATTTTTTGATATTTCCTTCAGAAATGTACTTACGTTATAGTATAAAAGCTGATTTTTATATATATTACTCGGGCAATGAATAGATGATGTTTCCTCATAAGCCAGACACTTACCATCGTGGCTACCCCTTGCCAGATACCCTTGATGCTCATTTATTTGTAATTGTACTTACGTTATAGTATAAAAGCTGATCTTTATATATATTACTTGGGTAATAATTAGATGATGTTTCCTCATCAGCCAGACCGTTCTGACAGTTCCAACCCCTTGCCAGACAAGCATGTAGGGTAGCTGTAGTAGCGAGCGCGAGGCAAGATATATATGGCTGGGTGGGAGTGAGATAGTGAGTGATGTCTGTCGCGATCCTTCACCACGCTCTTGTATTTAACTGCACATCAGCTAAAATAATCTTATATTATTTTGTTAAGTATATATAATTAAATAGTAATATTAGCAAAGGTAAAGGTAAAAGTTATAAAAAAATCAAATGAGATAATACTCAACAATTTATGGAAAAAAAAAATATTAATGACGTTTCAAGTTGATATTATTATAAATGATGAAAAATAGATAAATGACAACAATACATGTACAGTAAAATACAAGAGCGTGGTGAAGGATCGCGACAGACATCACTCACTATCTCACTCCCACCCAGCCATATGTATCTTGCCTCGCGCTCGCTACTACAGCTATCCTACATGCTTGTCTGGCAAGAGGTTGGAACTGTCAGAACGGTCTGGCTGATGAGGAAACACCACCAATTATTACCCAAGTCATATATATAAAGATCAGCTTTTATACTATAACGTAAGTCCAATTACAAATAAATGAGCATTAAGTGTGTCTGGCAAGGGGTTGCCACGATGGTAAGTGTCTGGCTGATGAGGAAACATCATCTATTCATTGCCCGAGTAATATATATAAAAATCAGCTTTTATACTATAACGTAAGTACATTTCTGAAGGAAATATAAAAAAATCACGCTTTATAATTGACGATAGTAGAGTGGTATTTTACACACCTTTAGCACCGTTTACCTGCCAAGGCCACGATAACCCGAACTTCATTCATGGCCCATCGTTCGTACCTCTATTGGGAGCATGCACTGACAAATTTTCATCTTTTATAAAATAACGAAGGTCTGGGGTTCACGGGCTCTTGCTCTATAATAATTATCATCTGGAAAAGAGTGCGAATTTCAATTGCCAACCTCCTGCTATCTAGATTAAGATTGTTGAACTCGATTTGCGGAATCGTCAATTGAGCTAAGTGGGAATCGAGCATAGACATCTCTGCATTAGGGGCTATGGGACCCTTGCCTTTACGATCTTGGTCATCTTAGCCTCTACTCTACAGGTAGGAAACTAAATTAAGCCCACCATGGCTTTAAATATTATAGGGTCGTTATCTTAATGTATTCATGATAAGATGAAATTTTCAGATAGGAGATATAAAAAAGATAGCATCGATTTTAATGGTACCAGTTTAGCGAGAGCACCTTAGTTGAAAACATGAAGCTTACTGTCATCTTAGGTCTTTTTCTGCGTAAGTACGTTAAAAATACATAACAAACAATCGGAGCTTATCACATCTCTATTATTTTAGAATTATCTCTTTTTGATGGTGTCTAGTTCAACATATTTTCGTGAATATGTTTGAAACCTCATAAATATTTGCTTTGTAGATATTTTTATTTATATTAAGTGTGGGTGCCTGACATCTGGCTAGAACTGTATTCGAAAGATATATTTAAACTAATTATCCCCGAAATCGGGAAAATGTTTATTTACTTTCTAAACAAATTATTTTTCTTTTGTTCATTGAAGAGTTAGAAGAAAAAAAAAAATAGTAATACCCGTTTTAAAATTGAGGAGTTTGCTGCAAGACGGGTGAAGCTCCATATTCAGACCGTTTTGGGTGCAAATGTATGCCATATTAAAAAAAAAATTGCGGATAGACTGGTGCAAGAAGGATACAGATCCGATAATAAATAAAGGAATTACACGTCTTAATGGATCTGCCTCCTGTTTCTTTTTAATAATTTCTTTTTACTTGTGCAGTATGCAAACCATAGTCATTTGATTGTTGTAACCGAATAAAAGAGTTTTTGCTGGGAATTTGTTTTTTTTTTTTCTTAAAAATGGTGGTAAAGAAGCATTATTTCACGTGTTTGCTGCTAGAAAAATGCAGGTCCAACTTTTTTTAAATTATCTACATCAAAATAGTCTCAAATATTGACTAAATCTGTTTGCCATCGATTGGTATTATGTCTTTCGGGTTAAAATAAAAACTTTTATTAAAAAACAGTTTTTTTTTTGTTTTGTTTTTTCAATTTCCCAACAATTACCAAGTATGGCGCTGCAGCCTTCTTGCAGCAAACTACTCAATTGTTATATTGGCTCTATTTGAAGTGATCAGGTTGGCTAGATTGATCTAATATGTTAATGTACTGGAATAAAAAACGAAAACACATAAACGTTAACATGTGAGGCACAATGGAAATCCATATTCATTTATTTATTATTTAAAAAAATATTTCTATTTATAATTTTTTTTTATTTTTAAAAAGTTTGATTTTGGAATTTATCCTCCACCCCTTCCCCTCCTGGCTGGGACCAAACCAGCCCTGAGCTGCCAAAACATCAAGGAGATAGAGAAGAAAAAAAAAAGGTCTTATCATCGACTCAGTACTTTTGAGAGCATAATGTGTATGTTATAAAAGTATAGTGAGTGCTTTCTCCCTATATTCAATGTCTTAGTAATTTAACTTACAATATAACTAGTATGTAACATTAGTGGCGTTGACGATATTAATAACCAAAACAGGAAAAAAAAAAAAAAAAAAAAACCACTGTGAAGACTAAATATGAAGATAATTAGATTAGTAACTGGTCAGTTTAATTTTATTTATTAACTTTCTAGACGCAATATTTATACAATAAAGAGATGTTCAATATTTTTCAAATACTAAACAGTAAAATACACCTGAAGGAACAATTAACAAATTCAGACATACACTATGATTCTACATCTTTTGAACTAATGAATGTGAAACTAATCAAAACACCAATTATTTACATCTATCATCAGTTAACTTCACAGATTAAAATCTTGAGATGAATAGAATAACAATATGTTATGGAAGATAGATAATACTGCTTTATATATATGTATGTATATATATATATATATATATATATATATATATATATATATATATATATATATATATATATATGTATATATATATATATATATATATATATATATATATATATATATATAAAATTTCTTGGCAATTTTAAGTCTAATGACTAATAATAAGTCACACAAACTAATACTTCTTACTTAGGATTTCCTCTGAGCTTATATTCCAAAATATATATCAAGTGAGAGAAATGGATAAAGAAAAGATACTTTCGTGGTTTCAGTGTTGAGTTTGGCTACTTCAGCTTCACTAAATAATAGCTGCGACAGGGTATGTATTGAGGTTTACAAGCCTGTTTGTGCGAAAGAGCTTCAGGAAAATGGAAGTTATGAGCAACGCATGTTTAGTAACTCCTGTTTCATGGCATTGGAAAACGATTGTTATGGACGTAAGTAAAATTTAAATTTAAATCATGTAAATACAACCTAAATCATATATTGTTCACTTACAATCTATTCTTATAGGTTGATCATATCATAAACTGATTAATGATATGCATAAGTTTCAAAGTTGAATCTATACTTAATTTAGATGATGTTGGGAGCTTATGACACATAAATATCAATGTTTTTCTGATTAAAGAGACGTATTCCTTTATATTGAAAGCTTATTTGTAACCCTGAATAAGTCGATGCACTATATAATATATTGTTGATATTATGTATGTAATATAATTTGGTTGTATTTCATTCGACCTCCTGCATTTATTACTGTGCTCAGTTATCTCTTATGTAATGTAATTCATCATATCTTCTTACTTTACAGGAAATTTCGTTCCCTGCTGAAAACCCCTACAGTGCATATCATACAGTGTCTGAAAAAAAAAAAAAAATGTAATAAGAAGATAATTAAAATTAATTTCTAATAATGTTGATTTATTTGTTTCCCTGAATGTATGCCACCATGTAATTTTTCTGAAATTATGAATTATAAATAAGATCTAGGGTGTAAAAATTTATTTGTATTTAATTAATTAATATACTATATCGTTTCAATATACTAAGCTAAGACTATTTACAACAATAAAATGTTTATACATCTCAGAATTCCTTATATGCTAAAGTACAATTTTCCCTGAAATAACAACAAAAAGATAACAGAATATTCCCTAATAATAAACAGTACATTTTAATATCAATACATTATTTTAAACAAAAGGAAAAGTAAAATAAGAGTGTTTGAATTAGTTTCTTCCATTATAACTTTACAAATTCATTCATTCATTCATTCATTCATTCTCGGCGCAACAGACGCATGAAGCGGTCCTTGGCCAGCTCAACGGCTTCCCTGTCAGTGGCACGCCTGATGGATATTCCTGCTTTCTTCAGATCCTCGGAGACGCTGTCCTTCTATCTTCCCTTCGGTCTTCCACGAGGCCTCACTCCATCGGGGCTTCCGTAATACAGTCTTCTGACTGTCCTCTCCTCGTCCATTCTGATAAATAATGATTCTAAATTAGCAAACAATTAGACAATTAAATAAAAATAATAATCCAAATACTCTTTTAATTACAGTTAATAATAATTTCAAAAATAAAATACATACTTTTCTTAACAATTAATCAAAATAATATTTCAAGACAAAATAATAATATCCTAATATTTATTACAGTGAATACAAAATATTAATTACAAAATCAATTATTACGATTTGTCAAACAAAATTACTGTGAAATGAAATAATAATTTGAATAATCTTTTAACATTAGTTAACAATGAACATAATAATATACATCAAAATACAAAAGTACGGCTTTATTTAAATAAATCACAGCATTGTCAGTTTAATATAAATACAGTTAATTCCTTTAATATAAAATAAAAATTTCTTCCTAATACCATTATATTTATTACATTTTATTAAAATAAAAGGGTTTTAAGACATTTTAATATTATTTAAATAAAATTAAATAATTTTAATCAGAACCACTATCTGAGTCGTCTGAGTCATAATTATCCGAAGTGTCTGAAATATTTACGCGAAGAGATTCACTATCGTCGTCTGAAATAGATTGTTTCTCTTTTCTCTTTCTCTTAGTGGGCCTTTTAATATTGCCTATATGGGTTTTAATCGGTATTTTATCTTTTACTAGCACATTTACCTTTTTAAACTTGTCTCTACTTTTTATTTTTGATTGAGTATTTTTTAAATATTCTATGTCTCCTAATTGTTTTTGAATATCAAAGGGGTCTTCTCTATTTTTATTTAATTTTTCAGTTCTTATTTCTTTTTCATTATTTATTTTAGCTCAAATTAATTTGTGTATAGTAATAGTTCTTGATCTTTATGATATTTTAGTACTTATTGTTCGGTCAGGTCAATATTTTTGTCTGATTCTAATCTGGAGGTTCCGAAGGTAATTTCGTTGGGTGTTAATTCTAATTTATTATTTAAAGTATTATTGTAAGCTATGTCGGCTAATCTTAATTTTTTTTGCATTGAACTTTTGTCTCTTTCTTTCCCTATTATTCTTAATAACTCATTTAAAGTAGAATGAACCCTGTTTAGTGAT
The DNA here is from genome assembly GCA_003667255.2 of Euschistus heros. Taxonomy (NCBI): domain Eukaryota; kingdom Metazoa; phylum Arthropoda; class Insecta; order Hemiptera; family Pentatomidae; genus Euschistus; species Euschistus heros. Next base: position 613,261 of record RCWM02000544.1, read on the forward strand.
CCTAGAGAATTTGAATGACTGGCCGAAGTATAATGCAAAGGAAGTTATTTTCTTCAAAAAATTGTCTTACTAGATTATTTTTCATTTCCGTACCTTGGTCTAAGGATATTTGTAGAGGTGTGGGAAAGTATGTCATGTAGTTAGTTAATGCGTTGCAGATATGAATTGCGTTTTTTGATTGTAACGTTTTGGTAAATAAATGTTTTGAAAATGTGTCGACTGCTGTAAAAATTATCGCATTGTTAAAATTGAAAATACCAATCATTAGTTCCTGAAAAGGTCTTTCTGGTGTTGGTGTAATCTGAAATTTTGTTTTTACAGGTTTACGGTCATATTTGGTTGGTTATTTTGCATGTTTCACATTTATTAATGTACTCCGCTATTTTATTTTGCATACTCGGAAAATAATATTCCTTTTTAAGTTTTTCAAAAGCTTCATTTATACCCCTATGTTTATTTTTGCCTAAATGATAGTTGTCTATTATTTCTATTTGCTCATTTGGGCCTTCGATGTCATTTACTATCTGTTTGTATTTTTTTAATTTAACCGACGGATATTGTGTTTCTAATATTTGTTGAATTGTCTTAAAATAATCTTCATACAAATTTTCAGTTATTTCATTAGGCGATTTGCATATTATTCTGTAAGTTTTATTAGGTTCAAGGATTTGCTGTAACAATGAGGCAATATCTGATTTTCCGTAAATGTTTAATTCATATCGACGTTTTCCGAATGGTTTAGTAAAATTGATTTTAGTGTTTCCCCTTTTATTGACAATTTGGTTCTTCTCTATGTTACCGTATTTTTCCGGTTCACAAATTCGCACCTGTTCATTACTAGATTCTTGCGAGTGAATTGTTTCTAAATCTTCCTCTGATAGTGCCTGTAGATCTTCCATTATTGCTTCATAGTCTGAATCGTTTTCGTCCGCAATATCTCGGTTCAGCAATTTCTTCATTATCCATTTCTTCCTCATCGCTGGTATGATTTACTTCGTCAATTCCTCAAGAATGTGCGTCGGCTACGCAATTAGTTTTTCCTTGTATATGCTTATCGTCGAATTCGAACTCCAGAAGCTTCCTTCATAATACGGGGTTACCATTTTTCATTGAGAAGATCCATGTTAAGGGTTTATGATCGGTGCATAAAAGAAATCTTGAGCCATACAAATAAGACTTAAAATGCAGCGTTGCCCATACAACTGCTAACAATTCTTTTTCTATTGCGCTATATTTTAGTTCGGCACTTTGTAATACCCTAAAAGCAAATGCTACAGGGTGTTCTATTTCATCTTCGTCCTTTTGTGAGAGTACAGCTCCAATGGCTTTATTACTAGTTAGTATAAATAGCTTTTCCCAATCTGGGTATTTTAGAATCGGCGTATTGCTCCTTATTTCCGTTAGGGTTTGACATTCCTCCTTTATTTCTTTTGTGCCATATATTTTGGTTTCTAAAGCATTTGAAATTGGTCTAGCAGTTTTCCATCTACGTTGTGAAGTAGTGGGGGAGCTGGCCAGAGAGCTCTGAGGAAGCAGCCCTTCTATTTGGCTTTTGGAGCAACGGGCTCATAACTCGCTCTCCCGAGACAAAACTAATAATGAAAAGTACTGAAAGAAATAGAGCCGATCAGGATTTATGGCAACGGACACGGCGAGGAAAACGGATTACTCGAATTGGCACATGGAACGTTAAGGGCTTGAATGGGAAGGAGATAGAATTGGTCGAAGAGATGAAAAGAGCAAAAATAGATATCATAGGGATCACAGAGACTAAAAAGAAAGGCAAAGGAGAACAGATGATAGGGGATCATATACTATTATATATAGGAGTCAATCCAGGGGAACATGGAAAAATCGGAGTTGCATGCCTATTTCATTAAAAACTTGGCTCACTGTGTAAAAGGCTGGAGGGCTGTTGATTACAGACTCATGCGAGTAGAAGTGTGTAGCGGAGATGCCTTATACTCTCTATTCATAGCTTACGGACCAAATGAAAACGCGACCAGCCTGGAAAAGGAAGCATTTTTCGACACTGTCCAAAATGAGATCGATATATGCAAAGGAGTACCAATAATAATGGGAGACTTGAATGGAAGAGTGGGAAAAGATGCAAACAGGTGGAGTGGTGCTTTGGGTTCAAATGGAGAGGAAATCTGCAATGACAATGATAAAAGAATTCTTAATTTCTGTCTTGCAAATGACATGATAATTGGAAACAGTTTCTTCCCTCACAAGTTGATTAATAAATATACCAGGAAGGAACCAAGTCGAAATGAAAGGTCCATTATTGACTGCTTTCTTATCCCCCGAGAACAAAGGAAAAATCTAACTAACGTAAGAGTCAAAAGAGGATACGAGATAGGTGGCGACCATCGGCTACTAATAATGGAAATGGTCCTCAACAACTCAAGCAACAAGACCAGACCGACAAGACAGACACCCAGATTTAAAATAAAATATTTTAAACTTAGGGAGGCAGAGGTGTCAAAAGCCAGGACTTAATTGAAGGAAAGGCCAATAGTGACAGATACAACTGGGACAGTGATGATATGGAAGAATCTTGGACAGGAATCAAGAGAATAATCCTGGAAGCGGTGGAGACGACCTGTGGAAAGAGTTAGCTGGGACAGAGGACACTGAAAACTGCTTGGTGGAAAGACGAAATAAAAGAAGAAGTCAAACAGGAAGCGATTCTTGAAAAATAAGTCAGATGAGGCATTCTCAACATACAAAGAACAAAGGAAGAAAGTAAAAGAAGCAGTGATGAAAGGAAGGAAAAAGTCCTGGGAAGAGTTCGGGAAAAAGCTAGAAAACAACTTCAAAGAAAACCAGAAGCTTTTCTACCGAAGCCTCAGAAGCATGAGAAAACAAAAAGAGCCAGTGCTGACCCACATCAAAGATAAAGAGGGAGTCATCCTAAGTAGGCCGGAGAACATTATGGATATATGGGCAGAATATCATAAAGAACTGCTGGCATATAAAGGGCAGGTATTGCAGGCAAACCAACAGGCTAGAAGCACGGATGACATCTGGGAAGAGGACGATTACATTGATGAAGCTATAAGCTGACTAAAGCTGGGGAAAGCGGCTGGCATTGATGTCATCTCACCAGAAATGTTGAAATATATAGGCATGAAGGGACATGAAATGCTCCAACACCTACTCATGTGGCTTGGAAAAAGAAAGTGATCCCAAAGGATTGGGAAGTATCAACCATCATCCCAATTTTTAAAAATGGGGACAATCGTGAATGCCAGAATCATCGAGGCATATCCATACTCAGCATTCCCTACAAAGTATACTCTAAAGTGCTTGAAAAACGATTAAGGACTCTTGTTGAACAAAAGCTGGGAGAAGAACAATATGGATTCCGGCCTAACAGAAGCACACAGGACCTGATATTCACCATGAGACAGATATCCGAGAAGGTTATAGAAAATAACAAAGAGGTATTTGCTTGATTCGTGGACCTAAACAAAGCATTCGACAGGGTACAGAAAGGAGACCTTTCAAGAGCTCTGGAAGAATATGGCGTTAACACAGGACTGAAGAAGGCCACACTAAGCCTGTATGAAATGCAAACGAACATAGTCAGGATGTGCAACCACACTTCGGGAGAATTCACGACAGGCCAGGGAATCAGACAGGACTGCAGCCTAATGTTGGACTCTCATCCTGGTGTTGGACTCTGCCATAAAGCAAGCAAAAAATAGGATGAGGCCATACCATCTTGGATATAGGAATCTTCAGAGTGTCCAGTATACGGTAATAGCGTTTGCCGACGATATGGTTGTACTGGGAAATAACTGCCGTAATTTGCAATTTAATCTAAGGATCCTCCAAGCTGAACTGGAGATAATAAATATCCCTAAAACAAAAATTCATAGGATCGGGAGAAGAAGAGACCGTGGGGACAGAATCGTTAGGCTGGCTGAAACCATCTGGAGTAGGTGACGGATTTTAAATACTTGGGAGACCATCTCAACGAGTATGGAAGGGGGGGGGGCATGAAGGAAAGAATAAAGACAGCTGGAAGATGATTGAAAAATCGAGGGGGGAACATAAATAGATCGTGTGAGGAACTCTACAATAAGAACAAACTTAGACCTGAGGACGGCAGAAGAAATTATTCAAGAAAACCAACTCAGGTGGTTTGGGCACGTCTCGCGAATGGCTGAAGACAAAATTGCCAAAAGTTACCCACGAGACTAGAGTAGAGGGAAGACGACCACAAGGAAGACCTGGGAGGAAGGAATCAAAGAGGCCTTTAACAGAAGAGGAATATATATATATATATATATATATATATAATATATATATATATATATATATATATGTATATATATATATTAATATTAATATTGTACAAACGTATTAATCAATTTGTGTTTAAAAGGTGATTTTTATTTTCTGATCAACTTTTTTTTTTTATCGCAATTTAATCATTATTATTTATGCAATACCGTATCACTCAGTGAAAGATCATAAATTTTAATCAAATCAATAAACATTGTTTGGGCAATGATCGTAATAGTTTCTGATGCGACTCCTCAGAAATCACAGCAGCCTCTGTGTAATGGACTGTATGTAAATTTATTAAAACGAGTGTTCGCAAATTTGGGGAAACCTTTAGTAGAAGATAAGTACCTCCGCGACTTCTCAGAGGCCTCCAAGAGAATCGCCGGCGAATGAACGGTTCCTGTAGGCTGATATAATCGGTTGAGAAATTCTCCGCCCAAATCACTACTCATTTGCATGGTAAAATATAAATTTAGTAAATATCATAAGAAAACACTGTAAAAACAAAACTTTGGAAGGCTAATTTTAGCCTTGGGCATGTGACTGACAAAGGAAGACCAATGGGTCTTGGGCAAAGGTAAGTCGCTCTTTCAGCTTCAGAAGACAGCGAGAGAGAGAGAGGTCTGGTCAAGCTGGGATTAGTGACCTAGGAAATTTGATAGAGGGCGTCTATGTACAATATATTTTATTTTTCTTCTTTCCTTTTTCACAAGAGCGCCGATTGGCGCGAACAAACATCAAAAATCAATTGAAATTTTTATTATAAATCAGGAATGATTTTTAAATTAATAATCAAATATAATAATGATTATATGATATGATTTTTTAGAAAAAATAATTATTGATTTCAAACCCTGGTTAAAATCCAAGGAAACGAACTTACTTCAGACTTTTAAGAAACAGTTGACTATTTAATAGACTGGTTAATTTACCAAGACGACCCAACAAGAGACACTAAGGAAGAATGCGAAATCCGTAACAGGTTGAATACGTCCCCAAAGACTGGATACGATGGTACATTAGAAAAATGGGAAATTTTAAACATTATAACACAGTTAAACAGGAAAAAAACACCAGGACATGACAGAACCACAACAGACATACTATTTCTGCCAAAAAAAAGCACCATCGACGCACTTTATAAAATAACCAATGATATAGAATCTTCCCTGAAATTCAAATCCAACATTCTTATGCTTAAACTTGATATCTCGGGCGCGTTCGATAGTGCTTGGTGGCCTATAATTCTAGAAAATCTGAGACTATACAGATGCCCTAATGACATCTATCGGTTAATTTCTGATTTCTTCAAAGACAGGTCGGTTGAATTTCAAACCAACTGTTATACAACCTCTAGGCAATTGACTATAGGTACTCCTCAAGGTTCCTGTCTCTCACCGACCTTGTGGAACATTCTGATCTACACCATTTTTGACATACCGATACCTCAAAATACACAAATCATCACTTACGCGGACGACATCATGCTTCTAGTTACTACCAAATTATTTACTGAACTTCAATCTTTGACAAATCATACATTAATTTCTTTAAATAACTAGGCAAAAAGAAACAGACCTAGTTTCAACTTAGATAAAACTACTTACATCATATTCACAAAAGAAAAATAAAAGAAAAATTCCGGAATTAAACATTCAATTAAGTTCAACCAAATTAAAAAAGACTCCTATATTGACATTCTTAGGTTTGCACTTTGACAAGAATTTGAACTGGAAAACGCATATTGAAGTATCAACTACCAAAAATTTAGAAACAATAAACGCCCTAACTAACGCAACAAAAATGACCTGGGGTCTCGGCTCTAAAGCTCTAAGTGTTATCCACGATGGGGCCATATTGCCCAGACTTCTGTATGGTATTCCAGTATGGGAAGCAGCTGCCTTAAAACCGATTAATCTGAGAAATTTGCAGAGTTCAAAGGCTAATTGCATTAAGAATTATCAAAGCATTTCATACTGTATCATATGACGCTGCATGTGTACTTGCAGGGTTGATACCCATTGAGTTTAAAATAACAGAGACATCAACAATTTATAAAATTAAAAACAAGGACGATCTTTTAGAAATATTCAGGCTGACAACATTGAACAGGAATTGACACCAAAATATTGGCTACATCCATCCTCTCACGTAAAATTAGTACAATACTTGGACGAAATAGAACCAAACGACATGACCAGCACAGACATATACACAGACGGTAGCAAAACTGAACAGAATACAGGCTGTGCCTTAATAACCTGAGAGAAACAGGAAAAAAGACACGACGAACAATATCGATTATCATAAAACAATCAAGCAGAAAAATTAGCTGTTTTGAAAGCCACCGAATACATTCAACGAACTAAAAACCTGACAAAATCTTTCAACATATTTACTGACAGCAAAATACTGACAGACTCTATAAAAAACCTCAACATACATGACCCACTCATAGACAAAATTAGACAGAATTTCCATCAATTAATAAATTAGGAAATCTCAGTTAAATTTACATGGATCAAGGGGCATGCTGGGATTTATGGAAATGAACTGGCTGACGAACTAGCTAAATCCGCATCGACAAACGATTCTTTACCCTATTTCATACATCAAGAAAACTTTAAGAAACGACACAATAAGAAACTGGAACTTACACTGGCAGCAATCAAACAAAGGACGACCAGTTCACAAGTTTATACCAGACCTTAGTATAGGAAACTACAACAAACTAAAAAGTACACAATACAAACTTACACAATTTCTATCAGAGCATGGACCTATCAAATACTATTTTAAACGTTTTCACATTTCGTGCAACAAAGCATGCTACTGTGACGGACAGGCAACACAAACATTTTATCATATGTTATATAACTGCCCACTTTTTGACTAGGACAGATTTTTTTTTTAATCAAACCTATAATAATTAGTGGAGAACAATGACCAATGTCAGAAAAGAATCTATTCAAAAATTATAGTTCTGAATTAAAGAAATTTGTTCATAGCATTGAAATTTAAAAAGAAGATCACAGAGCATATATAAACATCAACTTTTGGTGTATTTTTATTTTGTTTCGTTTAATTTAATTTAATTTTTTTCATTTCGTTATTTCATTAATTTAATTTACAACGTTGTGTACTAGAATTGTTAGAATTTAGTTAGTCTATTCCATATCCACTGGTAACATTGGCATGATTATGAGAACAACATAGTCTCGAAACGTCGCCAAAATAGTAGTTTTTATTTATTGACTGAACCTCAAGAACCTTACTAAACACACACACACATATATATAGTTTAAAACTAAGCGATGAATGATTTAGCCTTCCATTGTTGGCTCATTTTATCAGATGGTTCGTTCATCTTTACTTTATTTAATTTATCTCTATGTGATTTTGAAAATGTTTGTCAAAACAGAGATGATCATCGAGTCGTAATCGTTGCTACAGTAAGGAGCCCGCATCTCCTAAAAAGAAACTTACAAATAAGCTAGGTTCCTGAACAAAAACTACTTACATTATGATGGCGTTGGTCTTTTTAGAAAAAATATATCATATTTTAAAATTACTTAAATAATAAAACAAAAAAAAAAAAGAATGTATTTTTCATACCAAAAGTTTTTTAAAACTAGATTACATAAGTCACTCATATTATCTTAACTAAGAATTGAAAATGCTGGCTCATGGTTCTCTTATTTTTCTAGAGCCAAAGGGATTCCTAATTTGAAAAGTCACAGTTTGGGGCATAATTTTTTATTTCCTTTAACAGTATCTGTTAGGTGTCTCACAACAACGTTCACTTGGTTGTAGGACAGTAAGCGCTAAAATTAAGCGAGAGAAATGCAGTCATATTTTCTACCTACATATTGTTTTATTTATTTATTTTTTTTTATTATAAAAAGTTTTATTCAAGTGAAATTTAGCAGTTTACAATTATAACATACTAGCTGAAAGTACTCTGCTACGGTTTAATATCATTAGGATTAAGGACAACTTAAATTAGTAAAAGTTAAGTTTAACGTTGATAATTATTATTAATTAAATAAACCTAAAAAATTCCATTCTAAGAAGAATTCTAAGAATAATTTCAATAAGTAAATTTGACAATTTTCAAAAGTTAATTTTATATTATTTTAACAGTCCTCCAGTGAAGCTTCGAGGAAGCACCATCTTCTTACCCAGCTCTGATACCAAACCATCAGCTTTTCTTATGGCATACTTTAAGTGAATATAGTCTTAACTTCTCAACTTTTTTGATTCTTTCGAATAAATTGTTTCTTTCTGTTTCTATTTATGCGTACATATGAAGCATACATTGGTTGAGTAGATTACGAAAGTAAAGTAAATAAGGCTCTTCGCCTTCAACATATAGGTGTAAAAATCATCTGCAGACAGTTTTCATAAGTGGTGCATTGGTGTTTGGATCACGCTGAGGGATGTTAATACCGTAGATATCTTGTAGATCTTTGGGAACAGACTCAACAGCAGCTCTGAAGTCCTTGATATACATGTTATGTTCTTGAAGAATTTTCTTGAGCTGTCCTACCAATACAGGCATGTCTTAATTATTCTTAATTTATTGAAAATTCTCTCCACTGATATTTTTAGTCAAAACTTTTGTATGCAGCACAAAGTAAGGTAATTAAGGAATAGTCTCTATAAAATGCAAGTTGATTCAAATATTTTTACTATTTTTTCTTGAATTTATACTATAGGATATTGCCTTAATGGTGTTAATAACTGTCTAGTTTACCCTACTTATAAGAACTTTTCGTCTATATAACATCAAAAACTGAGCTATGTAAATCTTATTCCCAAAAAATAAATAAATATTTCAAATAAATAAATGAAGAATGAAATACCACTGTATAAAAATTAGTTCGTATCGAGGAAAATATAGGGGGGAGAATCCGACCTCTACCTTTCCATTGCACAGTGGGCCGAATAGCACTTCTAACTGGAAAAAATTATTTTGCTCCTAATTTGTATTTTTTTTTATTCATAGTGTTTGGGAAAAATGTTTAAACATTTTAGTAAAACGAATTTACGATATTTTGGAAAAAAAAACAATGGTTATTTTTGTAAACAAAAATTAATTTTTTAAAACAATCTCCTATGTACTTCTACTTATTACTATCAATAAAATAAGCCACGATTCATTAATCCGGACAAATAATCTCGACCTATCTTTGTCAAAAAATTATGAAATTATGAAATTTTATTGTTTGCATAAATATTTGGATCAATCTTGGATGAAGGCTAGGAATAATACCTAGTTACTTCGGAATGAAATTTTTTTCATTAGGATGTGTTCACAAAAATTTGCAGTTTTGTTGTAAAATTATTATTTTATACTAATTAAAAGTATCTAAGTGAGAAAGTTCTATTAATTATATTCTATTAACAATCTCTGTGCCATGGGATAGTAACTTATTCACTGTTACTATCATAAAAAAACCAAGGATAGAGGTTGAGAAATAAATCTATTGTTACTTCCAGATATGATTCGAATTTGTCAAAATCTACCTCAAATCTAGAATTAATCACACTAAGAATATTATAAAACCTCTGCGGAATTTCCTCATTTAATCCTGTTATTTTTGCACTTAGTCGGTAATTTTTAAAAATTCTTCTTGCCGAGTTTCCGTCATTCGAGGTCCCAAAACCAGGTTTCGGTCTATCCACAATTAACCCCATTTATCTTTTAAAATATAATTGAATTTCGTCTTTTCTATTTTTCAATTCGGTTTTCTCAGATTCAATTCTTACTGCATATTCTTTAATATGAAGCCGATAACTTAAGAGCAAAAAGCATTCGAAAGTAATAATTCATGCATCGAAAGTGAACAGACCATAACTATAATTTTCGGTAACTAACCGGAATCGGTGTCATGCGGGGGCATGTTAAAAATATTGTAATGAAATTAAAATTACACATTAAATTGATTTATTTAAAACAAGAATCTTGGTAAATAAAATCCCATACTAAAAAATAGTGAAATCGTCCATGTTTAATAAATAAAAACTATTTCAGTCCCTAGGCTCAAACAAAACCAGCATTGACACTGAAAACCATAACGCAATTGTTAGTATATACATGCATTTTCTTTTGTTTAGAGCTTCTAATAAGGGATTAAGACAATGGTATTTATAAAATCCTTTAACTAGATATTGTTCTTTTCAATTGTGAAAGCAATTTGGTGATATGTATTTTTTTGCTATGATTTATTTCCAGTTAAAATTCATTTTTCGTTATATTATTGAGGTTAACTATCCAGTTGAATCACGAAGAAAAATGGATATAATTAATAAATTGGCAGTTATTAGCAGCTAATTTTTGCTGGAAAAGTTAATATAGATACTAGTGCCTGTAATCAAAAGGTTTGGAGACGGTGTCACGCGGTGGCATTTCAAAAATATATTAATGAAGTTAAAATTAAACGTTAAATTTGCTTATTTAAAACAGTAACATTTGTAAATATAGTTAACTATTACAAATGAAAACTGCTACTTATGTGCATTAATGTCATTCATTCATAATACTGGATTATTTCGTTGGATTTCCAAAAAAAAATATTTTAGGCACCTTGGATCTGGGCACTATTGGGTCTTCATTTATTTTTTTCTGGCGCTGCAGAGCGATAAAGCTAATAATATTAATGAAATCCTTAAATTGAACATCGTTCTTATTAACAGTGAACCTGAATTGATGATTCGTTGATATGACTTTTTCCACTTAGAATACGTTATTCGTTCCACTGTGCATTGTGACCCCTGAATAAGACAGAGGCGGAGTGAAGGTATTATTTTTCTAGTAATGGTGAAGGCAACCCGTCTAGTGGAGAAAAACTTAATCAAAAACGGGGAAGAGAAATAAGTGCGTCTTACTCAGTTATGGAGTAAGGAGCGGCATGCGGGTTAAACCATTTACTATTGAGAGAGAGAGAGGTTTACATTAACCATGGGGTTGTCTACAAATGGAAAAGTTAAGGTATCAGTAGGATCCCATGTATATAATCAAGTATCACCTGGAGGAGATTACAGCAGGACTCAACGACATTCATCTTTTGTGATAGAAAAAAAGAATATTAAACAAATATAATGTAGATAACTTTAATAAATATGAGGCAGTAAAAGCAACTTACCATAACGCTCCTTAAGAAGCGCCTGGGATACAGAAACCAGAAACGAAGTATTACAAATACTAGAGAAAATTCCTAAGGAGCAGGATTGATTAAGAACAGGCCGGTCATATACATTTCATGTCTCCACTATTGCCTAGCTATTGGAAACGCAAGTAGCACAAAACTAATAGGTACGTATGTAGTTTATTGACTTACAGAAAGCGTATGACACGGCACCCTTAATAAAACTCTGGAGAGCATTAAATGTAGCATGCGCTTAGCAGACGCTAAGGGTCTGATAAAGGGAATCATTAGCCTTTACTTGAGTTCAAAGGTGAGAGTGAAGATAGGAAATAGTATATCCCGAGAGTTTCCTGTCACTAAAGGTTTAAAACAAAGTTGCTGCCTATTACTTACCCTCTTTAAACTGTTCATTGAATAAGCCCCCAAGAAGCGGAAGGAGAAATACAAGTACATTTGTGTGAAAATTGGAATTTTTGTTCACCTTGAAATTGACAGATAAGAAAGTATTTGTAGCATTAGAAGAATGGTGTCTGGAATATATGCTTAGGAAACTCCTGGAGAGTGCTCTTAATGGAAGCTGGTCATAAATCGGGGTAAGACCAAATATATGGCCTTCAATTCACAATGCACAGCATTGCCGATCGAATATTGGATTCTCTCTCGCAACAAGGATTTGAAGTAGTTTTTCGTCTTCTACCTAGGCCTTTATGTTAATAAAATGGAGACACTTGTCGAAGATATTCCGAGGATGGAAGATGATTAGTATCCTCAATACTCACGAATAAAGAGGTTTTTATTTTATTTTTCATAACCTTGGAAAACAAAAAAAAATAGAATTCAGAAACCCTACTTTTGGGGACTGTAAAGAGAAGGACTTGCATCCAGAGGATTTCAAGATAAAAAATAGTATTAGGCAGATAAAAAGAATTGGCGATATAAGGTTCTGAGGATTGGCGTACATTAAATGTAATAATCCGAATAAAGAAAAACGAAAAAAGTACTGCGTAAAATTTATGGTCCAGTCAGAGAAGTGGGTCGGGGGAGAATCGAAACGAACACTGAATTAATGAACTTATTTGCTCCAAAGGACATTTAAAAAGTAATTCTGCTCAGAAGACGGCGATGGTTGGCCCATGCTAAAAGGATGGACCAGACCTGAATAATAAGGAGACTGCTTTATGGCAGACCAGAAGGCGAATAACTAAACAAGGGCTCACCTGTGGTGTAGTGGTTAGCATAGCAACCTCCTAAACCCAAGATCGCGGGTTCGCAGCCCGGCAGATGACCTTAGAATCTTTTAAAGGGAGTAAAAAATCCTTAGCTATGCCGTCCTTCGGAAGGGACGTAAAACGGGGGTCCCGAGCCTGTGCGATGTCAGGTACTCGTTAAAGATCACTATCCTAATTATACCTGGATAGGCAAAATTTAGGACTCCCACCGTATCATCGTCGGATTAGCCGTAGCAGCATAAAGTGACGTTAAACGAAAGAAACAAACAAACTAAACAATGAATTTCATTCTAATTAAAGGTATTCAAAGCGGTAATATAGCTATAAATTTAGTTTCATTCGATTTAGTAAATCAAGAATATATAGAACGATACTACAATATTTTTTTTTTCTAATTTTAAACTCAAAACTTGGTTTCGTGCAGATATTAAAAAACTCAGCTACGTTTTATTTGAGTCAGCTTACTAAAATAAATATCCTATTTTAAAATTGTTGACCTCCAATTATGACGTTTTCTGATGATCTTATAAAGCTCATTATGGTTTCTATTAGCACCTAATTCATTCATTCATTAATGGGCTCTACAGTCCTTTCAGCTCCATGGCCTATAGCTCTCTTCTACTCTTCTCTGCCTGTTGCTAGGCACTTTCAGTGTTTAATTCCCATCTCCTTTAGGTCACCTTCCATGTAGTCAAGACATCTGAGACGGAGTTTTCCTCTTCCTCTGTCACCTCCTGGTCTGCCATAAAGCAACCTCCTTGGTATTCTAGTCTGGTCCGTACTTTCTATATGGCCCAACCATCTTGAGCTGAACTACTTTTTAAGTGTCCTTTTCGGCAATTAAGTTCATTAATTTAAGGTTCGTTCTGGTCCTTCACTGATTTTCTACTCTGACTGGACCATAAATTTTACGCAGTACTTTTCTTTCCCATATCTGAAGCATCATTTTACTCTCTTTAGTCAGGGGCCATATCTCACATCGATATGTAACTATTGGTCTAACCAAAGTTTTGTATAGGAGACATTTTGCTTTTCTAGATAAACTTTTGCAGTTCAGAAGTTTCTGCATACCAAAAAGACGTATGTTTCCTGCTGTAATCGTGGCCTTTATATCTTTATCCGCTCTATTTCCATTCGTTATCTCATTACCTGGGTATTACAATTCTACACAGTTTTTGATATTTGATATCTAATAAAATGTGGAATTTCCAAATTCATCGCCTATAACACAATTACATCACTTCAAATTAAAGTTTCCTTTTTTTTCAGCCTTTTTTCCTATTTAGTTTTATTTACCAACCACTAGACGCAGTGAGTTTGCTGTCCAGAACCATATTGAGAGTAGTAAGACAAATTGTGCGGTACCATCAATTGTGCCAGTTGGGAATCGAAATTAGAAGTCTTTGAATTGGCCGCTTTGAGACCCATTCCTTTCACGAGCACAGATACATACAAGCGCTACTCTAAATGTAATATATTGAATGTGCTCCAAAATTGCTTTCAATAGTACAGAGATGTTATCTTAATATATTCACGATAAGATGAACTTCCCAGGCGGGGGATATAAAAAGGACAGCGTCGATGCGAACGGCATCAGTTTTACGAGAACACCAGAGTTGAAAACATGAAGCTGACTGTCATATTTGGCATTTTCCTTTGTAAGTACATTAAAAATACTTAATAAACAATTGGAAGTTATTATAACCCTGTTGTTCAAATATAAACAGTGGAATTATTATAGATAATCATTATGTTAGGTAAGTCACCTTTCGTAAACAAATTATTTTAAAATTGTTGATTGGACGGTGTTATACAATTTTTCGGTTTTAATACAAAGTTTCGGAAACGTAAATGTTTTAATGAATAAATGCATAGTGCTATACATTTTTTTTTTAATGCACCTGTGGACACCTTACAAGACATTATTCCAAATATCTGTTTAAACTATTTTATTTAGTCTTTCAAATAGTAATACTTTATATAAATAAATAAAAAAGTAATGCCTAATTGGAATCCACGTTTTTGAATTGTTAGTTTCATTTGTTTTACCTAAGTTAATTTTTAGTTAATTTTTCTTTTGTAATTTCTCTTTTGATTCCGCCACGAAATAAATTTTAATCTGCCTGGATGGAGTTCGAACCCAACTCGCTCGACCAATGGGTCCCCTGTGAAGATTTATTTATATATATATATATATATATATATATATATATATATATATATATATATATACTTTTTATTTCATTATTTTGGTAATTAAAGTTCTTAATGAATATTCTGTGATAATGATTTTAAAGTCATCAATATTACGTATCGCTCACTTAAATGAAAAGATTAATATTAACATAATTTCTTAATTATTTTTATTTTGTATCGAACTTTGTTAAGATGCTATTTGTTTCATTTTAAATTTCATGGAAAATTTAAGTCAAAGGATTGACGGAAATGTATATCAAAGAAATGATGCTTTCCTGCTTACAGTGTTCGGCTTGGCTACATCAGCTTCGCTAAATAAAAGCTGTGACAGGGCATGCATATTGGTTTACAAGCCAGTTTGTGGTAAAGAGCTTCAGGAAAATGGTACCTATGAACAACGCACTTTTAGTAATTCCTGTTTCATGGGGTTGGAAAATGTTTGTAATGGAAGTAAGTACAAGTTTTGTTAAATCATATATTATTCACTTAAAATCCGGTATGATACGTTATCCGGTTGACTATAATAGTATAAAGTTAATAATAATTTTATCAAAGTTGATTATATATTTAATTTAGAAGAAGTTTGAGGCATTATTGATTAATAACCATTAAAGTGAATAAATGCTAAAATTATATACAAAGATATATACAGATGCCTTTACGAGTACAAAGCTTGATTGTATCTCCAAATAGGTCGAAACTGTAATACCCTTTTCTATATATATATATATATATATATGTATATATATATATATAATCTATATATAGGAATATATATATATATATATATATATATATATATATATATATATATATATGATAATGATTTTCTTTAATCAAGGATTTTTAATAAAATAAATCAATAATTAATAATTATCTTTTAACTCTTCGGGTTCTGTCAATATTCTTTTGGAAATTATGACTGGAACTGTTAACAACCTTTTTTATATAATTATAGTTATTATTTAAAGATACAAAATAACATATTTAATTTTACATTTACTAAATTTACTTTTTACACTCCATTGCTGGAGAGTACCTGCACACTTTCACTACGCAGACTCTCAAAACCAACTGTCTCTTCTTGATATTGAAGGTGTTCATAATCCCTGGGGTTCCTACCTGGTTTTGACACTTACAGTTCGCTCTTCTTGGACTTTAAATCGAAATATCATAATATATATATATATATATATATATATATATATATATATATATATATATATATATATATATATATATATATATATATATATATATTTAGTAAGGTTCTTGAGGTTCAGTCAAGAAAATTTTATTAAATTTATCAATAAAACTTTATTTATGGACCTTAAGGGCCTTACTAAACATCTAATATTAACAGTCAAGAAATTTATCCATATGTATATACATATATATTATAGCTACCACCTTTATAACATAATTAATTATGTCTTGCTATTTACAGGAAATTTTGTTCCCTGCTGAGAACTCCAGCGGATCATATAGTATGGATTCTGAAAAACAAAAAAAAAAAAAAAAAAAAATGTTATGTGAAAATAATTAAAATTAATTTCTAATAATGTTGTATATCATTTTTATTCAAAATGTCTGCCGCCATGTACTATTTTTAAACCATAAATGTGATCTATGATGCATAAATCTATTTATAATTAATCAATTAAAATACTATATCTTTTCTGATTTCAAAAGATTAAAAATATTAATGAAGTAATATCAATAAAGGCAATTCATGGCAATAGTATTTTATGAGAGCAGAAGTTATAAAATATAAACCTGATTTATAAAATCAACTGATGGAATAAAATGAATAAATAATCTTTATTCTGGGAAATATTGATCCCCTAAGAAAAACAAAAATGCGGAATAAGATCGTATAATGGTCAGGCTTACATAATTTCAGACAAAGCTATATATATAGGTAGAGCATAAGACATTTAGGTTTAGTAAATATTGCATACAATTGCATATAGAACTTCTAGTATACATACTGACATAAGAAGAAGAAAAAACAATAATCATAGTGCTAAAAATATTTACAGTATGTTCAGGAAAAATAAAGAATAAAAAGAAATAAAATAAAATAAAAAAAATCATGAGTAAGTGAAGAAAGATATAGGAGGTGTGATCAAAAAGTTCCAGGACTGGATTTTTATACATTTATTCATACAACATACAGGTTATTCAAATTTGTCTCCTTCGAAGTACTCCCCTTGGGAAGCTACACACTTTTTCCACCGGTGTTTCCACTGATCAAAGGCCCCAGAAAACTCTTCTTTTGTAAAGGTGTTTAGCAGCTCCGTTGTTTTTTTCTTTAATATTTTCAACCGTTTGAAATCTTCGTCCTTCCAGGTGTCTCTTGAGCTTCGGGAAAAGAAAAAAGTCAGCTGGAGCCAGGTCAGGTGAGCAGGGGGGCTGAGGAATGACAGTCATTGCGTTTTTTACACAAAAAGACCATCTTTAAACCTCTTGAACCACTGATGGCAGCATGATCGGCTTAGACATTCTTCACCAAAAGCCTCTTGTAACGTCAAAAAGGTTTCAGAAAACGTTTTGCTAAGTTTCACACAAAACTTCACACAAACACGTTGCTCCTTTTTCACATTCATTTTCATAAAATAGCCAAATTCTATAAAACTAACCTCAAACAAACTGTGCTAATGTTACTTTCAGTGATGTTATGATTGATCTGCAAACACAGCTGTGTTCCTGTTGAGTCAGGCAATACAATGCTGCCAACCGCATCGCTGTGAGCCATTGCATTCCCATAGTATATAAAAAGTCCTGAAACTTTTTGATCACACCACGTATAAAGAAAAAATTTGAAAATATATTTACAAAGACTATACTACCATATGTATATTCTATGATAGATAGTCCATGACATGGAGAAATAAATTAGTAAAAATTGTTTACAAATCTAAATCCTTTCGAATTATATTCATACTATAATTTTCGTAAAATCTAAAACTCTATGATTAGTTGTTTAAACTGATAGCATAGATATTTCCTGTTTATGGGTCATATGAATAGGTAATTTTCATGATTTAATTACTTTGCATTAAAATCTTTATTTCTGTTCAATAATACCCATTAAAAAGTAAAAAAAAAAAAAATATATTTAAAAGTGTGTTGTAAAATAAGAAAAAGAACAAATACAATAAATAATAGATTTAATAAAGTCAATCATGACTCCATTAAAATAAAACTCGATAATTGAAATTAATTTATTAAAACATCCCGTGTATCGAATGAAAGGAACCAAAACCACACGAAATCGCGAGGCTTATCTCATGGAAGGTCATGATCTATAAATAAAAGTTGATGAAGACCTTCAAATTCCCGCTCTAGGCAAAATCACAGTAACTTCCATTGGCACATCAATATTCTAAGTTTTACATAGAAATAATTAACAAGGTGTTGGGTGACCTTCGTGCGTAGAGGAAATTAAGCTAACAATTTTCTTGTGCTGTCCTTACAATGTTCCTGTTTTTTTTTTGTTTTTTTTGTTTTTTTAACAAAGGCCTTAGCGTTAGCCATTAGCCATTTTCTCATTTAGTCATTACTATAAGTACCGACTTAAATTTAAGACCGCTTAATTACAAAAAAAAAAAAAAACAATATTTCGATTTAATTAAAATTGAATTAATCTAAATTTTAATATTTGTTTCACTTAAGAAAGCACCGAATTCATTGATAAGTGAAGCAGGGTTTTGCAAAATAGTTGTATATGTTATTGTATTCATATTTAATTTATTTCTAATTTGCGTTGTAAATTTTATTCTTTCTAAGTCGTATTTTTTACAATTCATAATGATGTGCTCTAGGTCCTCCCTGTCTCCACACAACTCAAATACTTCTGATTTTCTCTCCTTTATTTTAAATAAATATGATCCTGATAAACCATGATTAGTCCGTAGTCTGCACATACTTTTAATCCATGATCGAGGTGCATTGACTTTCTTGAACCAGGGAATGAACGAAACCTTTGGGAAGTGCGATTTATAAAACACACCCACTTGTGACGCATCGGTCCACAGTTGCCAGTCCTCTAACAGCTTGGCATTAATCAAAGAGAACAGATCCGAGTAGGGGATTTTGAAATTACTAGCAGAGCGCCCGAAAGCTTCCTTAGCCATTCTATCAACAATCTCATTTCCTTCTATGCCTGAATGGCCCCTGATCCATGCCAGCCTAACCTTTTTATTAGATGCTGAGAGGTCAAACAGAGCTTTAACGATATTCATGATAAGAAAGCTTGAACTAGATGAAGGTTTTAAATGTTCTAGTTTACATATCGCGCTTAGACTGTCGGTCAAAATTAAAAATTGACCATTATACCTAATTGATTCAATATGTTTTATAGCCAGATAAATAGCAGTGAGTTCAGCGGTGTAAATTGAAGCAAAGTTGTAAAGTGATACCGAATATGAAAAATCATTACATGGATCGAAAACGGCAGCGCCAACACCGATAGAGCTTTTTGAACCATCCGTGTATATTACTGTGGTGCCTGGATAGCTAGTTCTAATGTGATGCTGAAAAAAGAAATTGCACTGGGAAGGTGGGATACCTATCGGGTCTGGGAGGTGTACTATATCCGGTTTGTACGTCATAATTTCATAGCTATAATTGAAAACAGGCAATTTCGAGTGGCTTGAGATTTTGTCTTTGTGCGGAGATAGATTTAAAAACGCTTCAATTAATGGCGGAGATCTTTTAGTTTTCCAGTAGGGGTGGGTGAGAACTAGAAGATGAATTAGATTATTGTTTACCGGAGACAACTCGGATAACAGTTTTGATACAAATCTGGAGCTCAACATATTTCTTCTTAGTGATAAAGGGGGTATACCTGCTTCTATTAGAATATTGCAAATAGGGCTGCTATTTAGAAAACCTAAGCTTAACCTAATAGCTTTAGATTGTAATTTGTCCAAGGTGGCTAGCTTTGATTTAGATGCAATACCGTAGAACATACTCCCAAAATCTATTACAGACCTTATTGTAGCTTTATAAAAAACTAAACAAATGGATGGGTCAGCTCCCCATCTAGTTGAACATACCGCTCTCAAAACATTAATATATTTTTCGCAACTAGTCAGGATATATTGAATATGATCGTTCCAATAGAGTTTTTGGTCAATGACTAAACCTAAAAATTTTACATGGCGCCTTAAAGGAAAGTTGATCGAACCTATTTTTATTTGATTAGGGGAAGGAATATGTCTTTTTCTACTAAATATGCAGATTTCCGATTTTTGTGCAGATAGTGTTAGTCCTTTATCATATAACCAGCCTGATAAGTTATTTATACTACATGATAGTGCTACTTTGCAGGAGTCTAAGTCTTCACCTGAGGCATAGAGACAGATGTCGTCTGCGTACTGAATTAATTTGCACGATCCAGTTAAGTTACGATTTATTTCGGAAATGTAAATAGCATAAAGCAAGCAGCTAAGAATACCTCCCTGAGGCAGACCCTTACTAGTTTTCCGTGGTCCAACATGATCCCCTTTTATTCTTATAAAAACCCTCCGTTCATGGTATAGATTCAATATTTTAAGGATAAAGTCTTTATTAATTCCTAATTTCGCCATACTGTCCGCCATATTGACTATAGATAACACTGTCATATGCTCTAGAGATATCTAATAATATACCCGTCAAAATTTGCGCTTTAGTGTATGCAGAGTAAATATCCGTTAATAATTTAGAGTGACAATGCTGTACAGATTTTCCTTTCCTAAAACCATATTGATTAGTGGGTAATAAATTATGGTGTTCTAAATGCCATTCTAATTTCATTTTTAAAAGACGTTCGAATGTCTTCAGCACACAGGAGGAAAGAGAGATGGGCCTGAACGATGCAGCTTCATTACATTTTTTTCCCTTCTTTCTAATAGGAACAACAACATAATCTTTCCATGTTATGGGAAACTGCCAGTATTCCAAATATGACTAAAAATTTCTAAAAGTAATTTTTTAGACCGGACTGGTAAATTAGATAACATTGGATAATGGATTCTATCCAATCCAGGGGCTGTATTATTGGTGTCTTTCAGAACAATTTCAAGATCGTTTAATGTAAAAGGCATAATGAAATGGGGTTCCTGAGGAACGGGTTGATCATGGACATTCGGTTCTACTGTTGGTGGACATAAGATATCGAAAAGCTCTTCGACCCAGTCTCCCTTTTGAAGTGGCTGGCGGTATTCCATTATTCTAATTTTTTATTTTCTTTATTGTATTCCATATATATGTGCACCCTGATTCCTTAGTTAGGGAATTACAGAAGTCGGCCCAACTTTTCCTTTTAGCTAATTTTATGAACCTTTTAGCCCGTGCAGTTGCTTTTTTATATGCTAGAAAATTTTCAAAGCTATTATTATGTTTAAAAACTGAATATGCTTTAGCACGACTGTTTATCGATTGTTGACAATCTAAGTTCCACCAAGGATTCCCTGATTTTCCAGACTGAGATATATTGGACCTGGGGATACATTTTAAGGCTGCAATATTTATATTAGTCATAAAAAGATCAAAACTGAGTCTATTAGTAGATAGTTCTTGGTGGTTAGAATATTGGCTCATAAACTCTTTATATTTTATATCGCGATGATCAGCGTCTTTTAACTTCCATTTCAAAGTAAAAACATTCGAATAGAAACACTTAAAACGACTTGCATTCACTGGATAAATAAGCAGGGGTAGGTGATCCGAACCCAGGGGGTCATCGGTTACCTTCCAGTCAAATAAAAGAGATAATTCGGGAGACACGAGAGATATATCTACAGCACTATCTATTTTTTGTACAATGTTTTTAACTCTAGTAGGAGAGCCAGCGTTCAGTAATACAAGGTTAAAATTATCAATCGATGTTTTCAACTTCGCGCCTTTATTATTAGTGTAACTACAGCCGAAGTTTAAATGGTGGCAGTTACTGTCCCCCCATATCAAGCACGGTCTCGGGTCACTACCTAAAAATTTATCCCAGTCTGAGGTTGAAAGATTATAGTCAGTTGGGTTATTAAATGATATAATGAAAATAAAGCGACCTTCGAAAGGAACCCTAACTCCGACTGCTTGGAAATTATCGCCAGGTTTAATTATTGAGTCAATTTCTGTATATGAAATATTGTTTTTAATTAAAATTGCAACGCCAGTTTTACCATCATATCTATCGTATCTTATATTGTTGTAACCTTGAAAATTTACGTAAGTGTTAGGTTTAAACCAAGTTTCACTTAAAATAGCAATATCTATATTATATTGAGTTAAAGATATTTCTAAAGCCCCTTTATTTGACATTACAGATCTACCGTTCCACTGTAAAATATTGTACATAATTAAAATACAGAAATTGATTTAAAATAATTAATGATATATATATTGTTGTATCGGAATCATTAATAAACAATGGACAGGGCAAACAATGGTTGTATTGTTTGTAGTATATATCAACAATAGCATTGCTGGTCAAGGGTTGATACTCTCTCTTTAACCAATATTTCTAAATTCTCTTTACCAAGATTTAATTTCTCGACGTCAATAATAGTGTTTAAAATACTAAAAAATATTTCTGTAATTTTCTCAACATTTTTATTAAATCTGAATTCCTCTGTAGTAATAGTATTAGTGTCGTTTCTCGGCTTATAAGGATTATTTACAATTAGAGCAGAATCAATTTTGTCGCAATGAATAATTTTTTTATAATCTTCAAAAGTCTGATCGACAAGTACAGGTGAAATGTTTCTCGGTCTCTTCGGTGGTACGCGATTTGCATAATGTAAGCTAGGAAAAGAGTTATCATTTTTTAGGTTAGGAGTTTTACTAACTAAGGCTGCTCGGAACGATTTGCCAGTAATTATTTCTTTGGCTTTGACAAAAGTGATGTTCTCATTCATCATAAATAAGATTTTTAATAGATCGCTGCTTTAAATATTCAGGGCATTGATCATATCCAATAGACGAATGTTCTGCTTTACAGTGAATACATTTTCAACCGACTTCAAAAAAGAGGAGGTTCTCAACTCGTCTGTATTTTTTTTTTTTGTTTTGTGTGTATGTTACGCGATTGCTCCGTCAATTCTGAATCAATTTTGATGATTCTTTTTTAGATCGGTAGGGCATACTTCAGAGGTAGTCCCATTAAAATTATTTTGAAATAAACGCAGCACTTTTTAAGCAAAATAAAAAAAACAGTTTAAAAAATCACTTATTAACGGTTTTTTGATTTTTCTCAAATAGTGCTGCATTGATTTCAAAATATTTTTTAAGGGACCACCTCTGAAGTATGCCCTACCGATCTAAAAAAGAATCATGAAAATTGATTCAGAATTGACAGAGTAATTGCGTAACATACAAAAAAACAAATACAGATGAGTTGAGAACCTCCGTCAATTCTTAATCAATTTTGATGATTCTTTTTTAGACTGGTAGGGCATACTTCAGAGGTACCAGGTATGCAAGTTTAAAATGTCGTTTTAATTCCAATAGAATGTGCTCTTAGCCTATTGAAGGATTTGCTTATCTCTAAACGCTATTTTGTTTGTTAGTCATTTGTTTACAAAAGTCAGTTGTTTTTAAGTCGTTTACGTGGACGTATCATACCTTTCTTTGGTGTTAAAAATGTCTAATTTTAAGCCAAATAAAGAGCATTTGCGGCATGTCATGATTTTCTTATTTAATCAAAAGAAAAAGGCATCTGAATGTCATCGAATTCTTGTTGAGACTTATGGCGATGTTGCTCCAACCGTCAGGACATGTGAACGTTGGTTTCAAAGTTTCAAACTTGGTGATTTTGATGTTACTGATCAAAAACGAGAAAATCGACCAAAAAAGTTTGAGGACTTCGAATTGCAATCTTTATTAGACGAAGACAATACCCAAACGCAACAAATGATGGCAGAACAGTTGAATGTCACTAGGCAAGCCATTTCCGATCGCCTGAGAGCTATGGGAAAGATTCAAAAGGTTGGAAAATGGGTTCCACATGAATTGGACGAACGACAGATGGAAAAAAAAAAAACGAAAAACTGTGTGCGAAATGCTGCTTTTACGCCACGAAAGAAAGGGTTTTTTGCATCGAGTTGTAACTGGCGATGAAAAATGGATTTATTTTCAGAATCCCAAACGAAAAAAATCATGGGTAACGCCAGGACAACCATCCACATCGAGTGCAAGACCGGATCGTTTTGGGAAGAAGACAATGCTGTGTGTGTGGTGGGATCAAAAGGGAGTAGTCTACTACGAGCTTCTCAAACCCGGCGAAACAGTCAATACCGAGCGCTACCGACAACAAATGATCAATTTGAGTCACGCATTGATCGAAAAAACGCCCAGAATGGGCTCACAGGCACGCCAAAGTCATTCTTCAGCATGATAACGCTCCTGCACATTCAGCCAGATTGACTAAGGAAACGATTTCTTCGCTTGGTTGGGAACTCCTATCCCACCCGCCGTATTCACCTGACCTGGCGCCTTCTGATTATCACCTCTTCTCATCGATGGGACACTCATTGGCGGAGCAACACTTCAACAATTTCGAAAACGTACGAAAATGGCTCGATGAATGGATTTCAAATAAAGATGAAGCATTCTTTTGGAATGGTATCCATATATTGCCCGAGAGATGGACAAAATGTGTAGAAAGCGAGGGTCAGTACTTTGAATAAAATATATTATACTTTTTTTTAAATTACTGTGTATATATTTTAAGAAATAAACGACATTTTAAACTTGCATACCTGGTAGCACTTTTTAAGAAAAATCAAAAAACCAGTTAATAAAAATCACTGTTATATAACCTTACATTTTAAACATATTTATGATTATGATTATTTAAAATCTCCATAGTAACTAAATCTCCGTCCTAAAGAATAAAGAAATATCGCCACTGGTGGAAGGCGGTGTCTACTTTTAGGCACCCTCAGAAAAAAGCTCAATTCAGTTGAAAGTTATATGATAAATTGGTATCAGGTATTTAATTTTCTTTATCAATGATTTTATATGTATGTTCAAACAACATACACATTAATGAAAAATATACGTAATGATTTCAACTCCCATTTTGTGTTCAATTTTCCCAATTACATGAAGGTAAGTGGAATTATAACCTCGATAAGTCTTTGTTCAGTAACTCGAACTATTTTTCAGGGTTGCTTGAAGATCGAGAATTGACTATATAAACAAAAATACACTCACCACTAAAAAGGGAAAAATAAAAATAATTTTTAAAGAAAAAACAAAACCGACTTCAAGATTAAACCTACTTACACGAATTTAACTAAAAAATAAAAAATAATATTTTAATTGCTTCAAAACAAAAACCGTTAAATGAAAATCAATGAAATTATGGATACTTATATACCTATTCACAATTTATGATCAGTTATTTTTGGAGTCGGTGCCAACCAAAACTAACACAATTTGAAAAGAAATGGTAATTGTAAAGATCCTCCCACTGTTTCATCACCGCCACACCGCTGTCTCGGGCCATTTGAAAGTGTATTGTAGAGGCAGGATCAAACTGCCATTCTTGGCTGGCACCGACTCCAAAAATAACTGATCATAAATTGTGAATAGGTATATAAGTATCGATAATTTCATTGATTTTCATTTAACGGTTTTTGTTTTGAAGCAATTAAAATATTATTTTTTATTTTTTAGTTAAATTCGTGTAAGTAGGTTTAATCTTGAAATCGGTTTTGTTTTTTCTTTAAAAATTATTTTTATGTTTCTTTTGATAAGCAATCGGCCGCTTTATGACCTTCACCACACTTCGCGCACGTAATCAAATTTTTACAATTTTTCCACACATGTCCCCAGCGGAGACAGTTATAACACTGTATTAATCGGGGAACAAAGGGGTCCACCCGGCAAATGACCCTAAAAAGGCTTAAATAGCTAGGTAGCTCTTTGCCTCTGATAGTAATAATCACAGATTCAGTAGGAACACGATTAGACTCGTTGTTGTCAACAATTTTCCTTAATAATCTACGGGCAGAAACAATTTTCAAATTTTCACCGTAATTAACCGGTTCCAAATGGTTAACTAATTCTTCTTCTGTCATTTCTTTAGGAATTCCCCTCAAAATCCCTTTTTTCTCAACAAGAAATCTCGGTGCGTACGCTCTAAAATGTTCATCTTTATTTTTATTAATTTCTGATATTAAAGAGTTAGAGCTTTCTCTATCTTTTAATTCATCTTTTATTCTATTTTTCCCTATTGATCGCATGGTGGAGATTTGGTTTCTAAATTGGGGAAAATTTCTAAATAATTTACTACCGAAGCTGACTGGGTGTAATTTGCCTAGATTACGGTTTTGTATCATTGATTCTATAAAAACAACAAAAGGAGCTGAATCAAATTTACTATACGCTAAAGGCTCGAAAACTTTTTCATCTGTTATCATTTTATTGGATAATTCATCTTTGTCAGGAGGCACGTCCCTCCCATCACTATTTGATGCCGTAAAAAGTTATATAAAAGAAAAGAAAACAATCACAATTACTAAAAAAGAAATAGAAATAATTATACAAATAAAAGTAAAAATGAAAGAAACAAAGTAAATATAAATCTTATCTGTGGGTGTCACTAATCCCTCAGAGCACAGCTAGAAAAAGACGTCCTAACTCAACAGAGTCCAAACAGCTACTGATGCTTTTTTGATTTTGAGATCATTGCTTTAATTTCCTTTGCTCTTTGTACATTGTATGCTTCCGAGTTAAGAGCCCTGGTATTCCTTCCAGTATGTCTTCTTTACCGTTACCTATTGCTTTACTTCTTCGTTACACCTTGGTGTATATTTCATTCTCGAGTCTATCCTACTTTCGCCTCCTCTATCAGACTCCACAACCATTTTCATAAAATCGTCATAATCTTATTGGTCTTTCAGCTTACATGAGTTTATTATGAAGTCATTTTGGGTTCTTCATCTTCCAGTATCTCTCCTCCCTCTCTCCCATTAGTATATGTATACTCTCACTTTTATCCATCTCCTTCATGAAAGAGTATTATTTTTTTGTTGTTACATGTGGTT
Source organism: Euschistus heros (assembly GCA_003667255.2). NCBI lineage: Eukaryota > Metazoa > Arthropoda > Insecta > Hemiptera > Pentatomidae > Euschistus > Euschistus heros. Next base: position 640,177 of record RCWM02000544.1, read on the forward strand.
TCCAAACTCATTTAATCCTGCTTCTGTACTCCCTTCTTTCCTATCGTATGCAAAACCAGCTGTAGAATTTAGTTGTTTTTTTTTTCTCTTTTTATACCCATAGTACAAAGAAACGACTGTAGAAAATGTTTTGCTATTTTTCCCAAGTAAGAGAACAATAATAAAAATATTCTATGAAATTTCAGCCTCTCCTAGGACAAAAGCAAAAGTTTGATCAATGTTTTAAGTTACTGAGGTCCTTTTGATGTATTTTTTTTGTTTTGTTAAATTTACAATTTTAGGTATCGATGACTTCCTTAAAATCAACAATGCTGTACTGCACTATTTGCTAATGATGCGAGATTCTTAGCATCCTCGTGTATGTACACTATCAATCGGATAAGAATACGACGAAAAATAGTACGGTTTGATTTATTTGATTGAAAAAATAAAGTTGATAGAAAAACTTGATTTTCTCAGATTCATGTATTCTATTTGAATGACTTTAGTAAATTCATTTGTTAAAGAAAAAAGTGTTCAAGTTGAAGGGTTGAATGAATTAATATTGATTATATATTTATAATGTTAGTAATATATTTATTAGTTAACTTTTATCAATAAAATTAAAAATTGAACTGTTATATATTAACAGTATATTTACTATAATGACTTTTTTGGGCATAAGTTCTTTGGGTTTAATTTATTCATTGTTTCTTTATTTTTTTAAAAAACTATCTAAAAATGATAATGAATAACCTGAAAGCCTTCCCTGAGTACGGTACTACAGGAGGTATTAAATCATCTTCCACCCGTTATTATTAAATTGTAAATTTCAAATTACGACCGACATATGAAACTAAAAATTAATATTTTTGCATAACCAGGTTATATTAACTTGTGACTGTGGTTATATCATGTTTATTTCAATAAATCAATAATTCACTGGATATTCTTTTTAATATTTAAATAATTAAGAAAAAACCTTAGAAGCCTGTAGCGTGAATTTGATGCGGGTTTTGATAACTAATCCGTTTACAAGTCGAAAATTGATGATTCCGTTTACAGACAAGACAATAAATAAATTTTCCCCTAAAGTAACGACACTTCTTAAAAAAAAAATTCGCTAAATTTTGAAATATTTAGCCTGCTGATTATTTCCAAAATAAATTTATACTTAACAAAGACTATCGTATCATATTCCTAATAACAGGAGCTTTATATACTAATATTTGAAATTGCCGATATTTTCGATCAAATGCCTATAATCATTATAAAATTGAAGGGTTTGTCACATTTTTTTAAAAAATACAATCTAGTTTATCAAGTGAAGAATTTATGTAATGAAGTAGCAAAATATAAATACTTAAAAACAACTAGAAAAAGTTGAAGGGGTATGTAACATTTTCCTGCTAAAGGAAAACGAAAAAAAAAAAAATTAAAATAAATAAAAAATATAATACTTAAAATTTTGTTTTGTTACATGACCCCTTTATCCACCAAACCCTTCAATTATTCAAACGATATCTAAGATGCACAACGACATAAACGTACATACAGTTGTATATATAAGTATTACGGAGCTTTTTGTGATGAGGGAACCCTAAAAAACCCTAAAATTATTTTATCAGTAGTTATTTATTTTGTACGTAAAATGAATCAGATTGGTGGATATCTGTTCAGTATTGAAAAAAGGACCAAGAGACCCTCTAGCCAGACTAGTTCCCCCACCTGTACCAACCAATAACATTGCTACAACGATTTAAAGCATCTTTTCAACCTAATCCGGATTCTCTTACCTAGCAATAACAGTAACAAGTAACTATAACAAAATAACTATTTCGAAAAACAAGTATAAAATAGCGAAAATTCTGGTTTTAACTTTACCACATTGTCTCTCAAGCTTACTTGACCTGATTTCTAAAAAGGTGTATTTTAATTTACCATTTTTTTCCCCCTAAAATTATTGTAATCTTTAACTGTCTCCGAAATTCTGTTTTTATCGATAATGTAAAAGTTGAAATCCTAAATCAATTATTACCTATTATAATATGTGTTTAAAGTAAATAAAAAAGATTTTGGGTACTAATTATTAAAACAATGATGCAGTTTGATATTGTTTTGTGAACATCTGAAAAATTCTCAAAGTTCAAAACTTTTGCGTCAATAATGCGTCTACTAAACAAAAATATGAGATAATTTAAAACCTCTTGAATAATAAGAAAATCAGGATCACGTACTTCACACCACAAATTTAAAAAAGATAGATTACATGTACCATGGAAATTATCTTAATTAACAAACGAAAATGTAGGCTCATGATTCCTAAAGTTATATAACACCATCTTTTGTGCAAATAGAATTGCTCACCAAAGCCACATTTTTAGGCCTAATTGTCAATTTACCTGCTCAGTTTCTAATAATAATAATCACACATTAACATCTACTGAGTAGGGGTACAGTTAGCACTTAAATAAAAATATGTGAATGGCAGCAGCTTATATTTTAAGTCTATATTAATTTATTTTAGTCATAATTTTCTTGCCATGAACTTGTTACATCTAACTACACTTAAAACGAAATGAGTTCACTCGTCGAAGTTTCAGGTTGTGAAAAGTCCAAGCTTTTTAAATCAGGCTTAATTTTTTACTTTACGTAATTTCGTAGTAAACTTGAAACACAGCCCTTCACCTGTTAGATCTTTTTTTCTTCTTTATGGATTTCGAACGTAAACTGTTCTTTTAAATAACACTAATAGTCCAGTAAAATAAGGCTCCAAAAGGCCGTTTTCAAGAAAAAACTGCCGAACTTTTATTCTCAACGGTGCTGAATCCGAATCTGAAGATTGCTACTATCAGCTTCATATTCAAAATCGCAAAAAATATGTAAATTATGACATGTTCAGTATACTGGTGTGGGTATTTCACGGTGTTAATTATAAGTTACATATATAGGATCTAATAGTAAATTTAAACAGCTTTTAGATAAAAATATTAAATTTTGAATTGGACAAATGGTTTCGGAGTTAAAGCGAATAATGTGCCAAAAAAACATGTACTTTACAAAAGTAAGTGATTTTCAGCGTAACAGCTTGTGTATTTCAAGAATTTTGATAAACATTTCATATATAGGATCTAATTGTAAATTTAACCACCTTTCAGATTGAAAAAAAAAACATTTTGACTCGGACAAATAGTTTCAGAGTTATAGCCAAAAGAGTACGACAAACGTGTTTTCGCGGAGTTGTGGGACTGACGGTAAGTTGGCCAATTTCTCCATTTTTTCCCAATTACGTAACTTCGCGAAAAATGGCCCGATTTCGGATTTATTTTTTTCATTATGTAGGTACTAGTTCCAGCTACAATTAATATTTGAAGGCTTTCTTCGAAAAAAGCTTCGTTATCGTGTTTTAGATAAAATACAATAATAACGTTCTTTTTTGGCGGTTTTTTGCGATTTTTTATATGAAGCTGATGGTTGCGATGGTAGCAAACATCAGATTCGGATTCAGCATCCCAGAAAACATAAAGATCCGTTAAGAATAAAAGTTCCGCAGTTTTGCTTCGGCAAACCCGTATTTTACTGGACAACAGGAATAAACTGGTCAAAACTTCGGTAATAATACATGATAAACATTTTGGGAAAAAAATTGATGCAAATTAAATACAATATCTTTCTTTATATATATATATATATATATATATATATATATACACTATTTTAAACGTTTTCAACTTTCGGACAACGAAGCATGCCACTGTGACGGACAGCCAACACAAACATTTAATCATATATTATATGACTGCCCACTTTTTGACAAGGACAGATTTTTTTTAATGAAGCCTATAATAATTAGTGGAGAGCAATGGCCAATGTCAGAAAAGAGTTTATTCAAAAACTATGGTTTTGAATTGAAAAAATTTGTTCAAAGCATTGAACTTTAAAAAGAAGATCACAGAGGATTATAGGCTTCACCTTTTGGTGTATTTTCTTTTTGTTCTATTTTTATTTTGTTTCGTTTTATTTTTTATTATTTTTTTATTTATTTATTATTTTTTTCTCATTTCGTTATCTCATTAATCTAGTATCTTTTTTTCTTTATTTTTTTTTTCTTTTAGATTTTCGTTTCTATAAAATAATTGACAATTATGTATATAATTAAATTTTGTATTTGTAATGAGCTAAGCACACAATATGCTTGCATGCATGGAATGTGCTCACTTTTCAATAAACGACTGTTTCATAGGGTTACTATGGAAGAGAAAAAAAAAAAAAAAAAAAAATATATATATATATATATATATATATATATATATTTATTATATGCTATCAACATGGCGGCAAGTGTATGTCAGTTAGAAAACGCTCTAGAAATCTTAAATGAAATTGCAGCATTCAAAGTACACAGAAAAGATCTAAAAGATAAGTTAATTCTTGTAATAGACGATATCAGACAAACAGTGCACAACACTTCGGATTTTCAAGGAAGTCAGAGCGCTCAAAGTACATTGACAATACTCAAGAACAGATTACAATTAGGGCAAACGTAAATACACCCCCTGATTCAAATAATGACTATCTCCTGGAACGATCAGAAATCCTATATTGTATCGAGAACTTAAATAAAAAGAAAACATCGGGACAAGACAAATTCAATACAGACATCATACAACAAATTACAAACATATATCCAAATTTGATTACTAAAATTTACCAACTGATCTGGCTCAAAACTGAAATTCCGATAACCTGGAAAAAAGGACTCTTACATATAATACCTAAGAGAGACTCTAACAAGCTACGTCCAATCACAATCCTCCCAATAATGAGCATAGTCTTAGACAAACTAATTAACAACCGACTCACTCACTTTTTACTAACAAACAACGTACTCAACAAAAACCAATTTGGATTCATTCCCCAAAAAAGCACTGTCGACGCTCTCTACTATAATAACTTGATCATAGATTCAGCAATAAATAATAAAAAAAAATGTTTAATGCTGAAACTTTACATATTTGATAATGCATAGGTACCTGTCATAATGTTTAATCTGAGGAAGTACCAGTGTCCAAGAAATTTATTTCAACTGATATCTAGCTTTTTTCAGGATCGATCAGTTGAAATTAGATCTAACAACTTTAAAATTTTAAAGAAACTGACTATTGGCACTCCCCAAGGTGCTTCTCTCTCACCGACACTCTGGAATGTTTTGATTAACTCGTGATTCGATTTAGTATTTCCAGAGAACGTAGAAATGATCACGACATTTTACTCCTTGTCACTGAAAAACTATTTTCCCAATTACAATCAATCACTAATCACACACTAATTATTTTGGAAAAATGGGCTAAAAATAATAAACTCGAATTTAACACTGACAAGTCAAAATATATAATATTTAGCAAGAAAGAATTACTTCAAATTTAAACATTAGACTCTATTCCAAAACACATGAACAAACTGAAACCATGACATATTTAGGGCTAACATACGGCAGGAAATTAAACTGGAAAGCACACACAGACTACGTTGTCAACAAAACACTGAAAACAGCAAACGGACTCAGTATAGCTGCAAGAAACACATTGGGCTTAAAGACAGAGGAACTAAAAGTTATCTACGAAGGAGCCATCATTCCAAAACTCCTTTATGCCATACCCATCTGGGAATCAGGAGCTGTTAAACCAATGAATCTGAAAAAACTTCAGCGGGTCCAGAGATTAATGGGAATAAGGATAAGTAAAGCATATCGCACTATCTCTTACGACGCTGCCTGTGTCCTAGCAGGGATAAAACCAATACACTTGAAAATTAATGAACTAACGACATTATACAAAACAAAAAAAACAACGACTAAATTACAAGGACATGGAGCCTAGGGACATTGGAGACGAACTAACCACCAAACACTGGATACATCCTGCTATACACGCTAAACTAACACAGTACATAACAGACACAGGAGCTGCAGATACAGACTCAGCAAGTATTGACATTCACACGGATGGAAGAAAAGACGAACAGTACACAGGATGCGCACTAACTCTTTATCACAATAACTGCTACTACGACGAACTTTACAGACTTGGCCAAAACTGCTCAAACAATCAGGCTGAGAAACTAGCTGTAGTTAAGGCCACGGAATATATTCTTAGACAGGCGTACGTTAATCAAAACACATACAACATCTATACGGACAATAAGACAGTAATAGATTCAGTTAATAACATCAAATCCAACGACCCACTGACACATCGACTGAAGAAAAATTTAATTGAAATTATGGAACGCGGAATACCAACAAAACTAACTTGGATCAAAGGTCATAATGGCATCGAAGGTAACGAGCGAGCAGATCTACTTGCAAAAACGGCTGCTCATGATTTAGAACTTACTTTAGAATACACCCGCGTTCCCGTTTCATTTATTAAAAAATGTATCAAAACAGACTCACTTACTGAATGTGACAAACTTTGGAACAACTCGACAAAAGGACGACCCTTACACAAATACATCCCAAACATCACACTAAAAAATCACGGTACACCCAAAAGTACTCATCACAAACTTACACAACTGTTAACGGAACAAGGACAGACTAACCACTACTTGAAACGGTTTCATTTGACAAATACAGATACATGCGAATGTGACGGACGGACTCCACAAACATTTCATCACTTACTATATGACTGCATTCTTTATGAACACAAAATATCAAAACTAATAAAAACAGTACTGATGAATGGGGACACTTGGCCTTCCACTGAAGCAAAACTATACAAAACTTACAAGAAACAGTTGGCAGAATTCGCATTAGCAACTGGAAAACAGACCATATAGATCAAGAAAGAAGACCACCCCGCATCAAAAACAAAATGAACAATAGAAGACATCTGTTGAAAAATCAACTTGTCTGCATGTTAAATTTATATTTCTTTTATTTGTTTTATCAATCTATTTTCTTTTTCTATTGAATTTTTATGTTATTTAATTTTGTTCTAATTTCTTTTTGTTTAATTATGGAATTACTGCCTTTTGGTCTTTAAATTATTGTTATCTTTTTTCTTTTTCTTTTCTCTATGTGTTTATTTTAACTTTAATTAAGAACTTTGATATTCTTGTAATTTATCTAATTTGAAAAAAATAAATTACACCTGCTAATTACAGGTAGTATGCTATTTGCATGGAACTTAAAAATATCAGAAATACACGCCCCTTAAATAGAAAAAAAATATATATATATATATATATATATATATATATATATATATATATATATATATAAGTTAAGTTCGCCCAGAATAAAAGCATTAAAAAAAAGGAAATTAGGGAGCTAAATAACACTCACGAGTACTGGAAAAAGACTAACTTGATTGTTCAGCAATCCAATATAATGTAGAAAACTTTAATAAATATGAGGCAGTAAAAGCAACTTACCATAAAGCTCCTTCAGAAGCGCTTGGGATAAAGAAACCAGAAACTAAGTATTACAAATACTGGTACGAAACGAGAAACTTCCTAAGGAGCAGGATTGATTAAGAACCGGCCGGTCATATATATATCATGTTTCCACTATCGCCCAGCTATTGGAAACACAGGTAGCACAAAACTAATAGGTACGTATGTAGTTTATTGACCTACAAAAAGCGTATGACACGGCACCCTTAATCAAACTCTGGAGAGCATTAAAAGTAGCATGCGCTTAGCAGACGCTATGGGTCAGATAAAGGGAATCATTAGGCTTTACTTCAGTTCAAGGGTAAGAGTGAAGATAGGAGATAGTATATACCGAGAGTTTCCTGTCACTAAAGGTTTAAAACAAGGTTGCTGCCTATTACTTACCCTCATTTAACTGTTCATTGAATAAGCCCCCAAGAAGCGGAAGGAGAAATACAAGTACATTTGTGTGAAAATTGGAATTTTTGTTCACCTTGAAATTGGCAGATAAGAAAGTATTTGTAGCATTAGAAGAATGGTGACTGGAATATATGCTTAGGAAACTCCTGGAGGAGTGCTCTTAATGGGGGCTGGTCATAAATCGGGGTAAGACCAAATATATGCCCTTCAATTCACAATGCACAGCATTGCCGATCGAATATTGGATTCTCTCTAGCAACAAGGATTTGAAGTAGTTTTTCTTCTTCTACCTAGGCCTTTATGTTAATAAAATGGAGACACTTGTCGAAGATATCCCGAGGAAGGAAGATGATTAGTATCCTCAATACTCTGGAATAAAGAGGTTTTTATTTTATTTTATATTTTATTTATATCTGTATCCTTGGAAAAGAAAAAAAATAGAACTCAGACACCCTATTTTTGGGGACTGTAAAGAGAAGGGCTTGCATCCAGAGGACTACAAGACAAAAAATAGTATTAGGCAGATAAAAAGAATTGGCGATAAAAGGTTCTGAGGATCGGCGTACATTAAATGTAATAATCCGAATAAATAAAAACGAAAAGTACTGCGTAAAATGTATGGTCCAGTCAGAGAAGTGGGTCGGGGGAGAATCGAAAGGAACCTTTTTTTTTTTTTTTTTCACTTTATTAACTATATCCACACCTGTCACACAATTCGTGACAATAAGCGGATGTGATATAAAAAAAAAAAAATTATCTAAAAATTGGCATGTCAGGCATGAGGGAGTTCAGCACCCAGCGGTGCCTACTCCAGTGGCATTTTTTAAAAAAGATTTATCTTAGGAGATCTCTTAACCAGCTCCTCTTCAGCCTTCGTCGTGTTGTCTCTGGCATATCCAAAGTCGCCATGTTTTGTATTAATTTGTTGTAGTGTCCTGGAAGTTTGTCATAAAATCGTTTGTAGGAAGTGTGAATATGGTCCTGTACAGTGGGTATGTTCAAGTCTGTATGCAATGTTCTGTTACTGACGTACCAGGGTGAGCGAGTTATGATTCTTAAAACTTTAGATTGAAAAGTTTGTAATTTTTGAATGTGAGTTTTTTTTTGCTGTCCCAAAAATTTGTGAGGCATAGGTCCATAAAGGTTTGAGTAAGTAAGTATAAGTATTTAATCGTTGTCTGATTTTTAGAGTCGATTGTTTGTGAAGAATAGAGTATAGTAGTCTTAGTCTGTTGTTTAGACAGAGGCGTTTCATTTTCACGTGAGGGCCCCAGGTCATCCTTCTGTCGAAAGTAAGTCCTAGGTATTGAACTGTATTTGTTTGTTGAATGGGTTCATTGTTTATATAGACTGCGGGGCAGGGGTCATGTCTAAGAGTTAATGTGATATGCTGAGATTTGTCATTATTGAGTTTAATTTTCCACTGTTTGAACCAGTCCTGTAATTGTTGTAAGTAATGTTGCAGAGTCAGTGAAGCCTGAGTGATGTCTGAATGTCTTGTCAGAATTGCTGTATCATCTGCGTATGTTGCTATTATTGTGTTAGGGATAGTTGGAATGTCATGTGTGTATATTATGTAGAGCAAAGGTGCTAGGATTGATCCTTGTGGAACTCCGGCCTTGATCGGATGTATAGAAGAGACATCCTGACCCTGACGAACTGAGAAGTATCTGTCGGAAAGAAATGAAAGAAGGATAAGGTAGTAAGTCGAAGGTAAAAAGGATTTAAGTTTGTAAAGTAGTCCATTGTGCCAGACTCTGTCAAACGCTTGAGCTACATCCAGGAATACGCCAGTAGCCGTCCTCTAGTGCGACTGAGATGTAATCTGTGACTCTGTGTAGTTGGTGTATTGTTGAGTGTTGTGAACGAAATCCAAATTGATGTTCTGGCAGTATTTGTTTGTTAGTTAGTACGTCAAGAATACGTTTGTAAATTAATCTTTCGAAAATTTTAGAGCAAATTGGGAGTAAGCTAATGGGCCTATAGGAGGATGGGTTGTTGTTGTCTTTGTTTGGTTTTGGAATCATAAGAATGTGAGAGTATTTCCATTGTAAGGGAAATTTAGTTGTCCTGAGTATTGCGTTGAAGATAGTTGTTAGGAAGACTATAGCTTTTCTGGGTAAATGCTGCAGTAGCTCGGCGGTGATCAAGTCATGTCCAGGAGCTTTCCTCTTAGGTAGGTTTTTAATCTCTGTGAGGCTTAAAGGCTGTAGGTGGCATTGTTAATGGCAGAGGTGTATTTAGTGAATCTTGTATATAATTTTCATGATCAGAGTCTGAGTAGTCTGTATGTGGTGTGAAAACTGATGATAGGTGAGTAGCAAAAAGTTCAGATTTTTCACAGTCCATCACGGCCCAAGAGCCATCCTCTTTCCGGAGTGGCGCCGACACATCACGATGCTTAAGTAATCTTTTTGTATGTCTCCATAAACTTCTGTCGTCAGTATTTAGGCTCTCCAAAAATATATTGTAATTAGTTTGTTTAAATTTTTTTATTTGCCGTTTAAGTTCGTTGTTTATTTTGTTATATATATGTTGGTCCGATGGTAGTCTGTTAGTCTGCCATACCTTACGAGCTCTCCTCTTGGCCCTGATTAGATCCCTTATATATTGTGGATAGTTTGGCTGTAAAGTTCTTTTGCGCCTTGGGACTGATGATGACCAAGCAGATTGCTGTATGTTCTTTGTTAAAACTTCAACTGCTTCTTCAATTTCTTCCTCATTGTTTAATGACATAGGAATCGACAGTGTTTGGTTTACATTGGTTTGGTAGTAATCCCAATTTATTTCCCCACGGATAAGTGAAGGGCGTTCTTCCTGTAGAGTTGGTTCTTCAAAAAGGACCAAATGTACAAGGGAATGATCAGAACATAGATCGGAGCTAGATCTAACTGTGTAAGGTATGGCCTGAAGTCCTTTTGTAACGAAAAAGTCAAGTAAGTCTGGTCTCTTTGATCGTGAATTTGGCCAGTAAGTCGGTGAATTTGGTGAAATAGTGTTTAAAGAAAGTTTATGGAGCGCAGATAGTAGATTGTTTCCTCTTGGACTGCATATTCTGGAGCCCCATACCTGGTGCTTTGCATTATAATCACCTCCAGAAATAAAACATCTTCCTAGTTTTTCAAAAAAAGTTCCAAACATGTCAGGTGCTAGCGTATACCGTGGTGGATAATACACTGCTGCTAGTGTTATTGTGTTTTGTGAAGTGTATAATGTTATGGCTGTGGCTTGGATGTGTGGTGTAATCGGCAAATGTATAGGGTGGTGTTTAAGTGATGTTTTGATGATGATGGCTGTTCCTCCGTGTGAAGTGTTGTCTGGATGGTCAGTTCTGTAGATGGTGTAGTCAGGGATATATATCATATGACGAGAGGTTAGGTGTGTTTCAGTAATTAAGGCAACGTCTGTCCGTTTTTCATGTAGGTACATGTCGAGTTCGGTTTTATGTTGTAGTATTCCGTTAGTATTCCACAGAAGGATGGACAGAGAACCCGCAGTTAAACATTTATGGTCCATATGTGGGGAAACGAACCTTGAATTAATGAACTTATTTGCTCAAAAGGATATTTAAAAAGTAATTCTGCTCAGAAGACGGCGATGGTTGGGCCATGCTGAAAGGATGAACCAGACCTGAATAACAAGGAGGCTTTATGGCAGACCAAGAGGCGAATATCTAAACAATGAACTTCATTCTAATTAAAGGTATTCAAAGCGGTAATATAGCTATAAATTTAGTTTCATTCGATTTAGGAAATCAAGAATATATAGAACGATACTACAATATTTTTTTTTTCTAATTTTAAACTGAAAACTTGGTTTCGTGCAGATATTAAAAAACTCAGCTACGTTTTATTTGAGTCAGCTTACTAAAATAAATATCCTATTTTAAGATTGTTATGATGATCTTATAATGATCTTATAAAGCTCATTATGGTTTCTTTTAGCACCTAGTAGACCTAGAACGATACTACAATATTTTTTTCTAATTTTTTTTTTTTTCTGCCATAAAGCAACCTCCTTGATATTCTAGTCTGGACCGTTCTTTCCATATGGCCCAACCATCTTGAGCTGAACTACTTTTTGAGTGTCCTTTTCAGTAATTAATTTCATTAATTTAAGGTTCGTTCTGGTCCTTTTCTGATTTTCTACTCTGACTAGACCATAAATTTTACGCAGTACTTTTCTTTCCCATATCTGAAGCATCATTTTACTCTCTTTAGTCAGGGGCCATATCTCACATCGATATGTAATTGGTCTAACCAAAGTTTTGTATAGGAGACATTTTGCTTTTCTAGATAAACTTTTGCAGTTCAGAAGTTTCTGCATACCAAAGAGACGTATGTTTCCTGCTGTAATCCTGGCCTTTATATCTTTATCCGCTCTATTTCCATTCGTTATCTCATTACCTGGGTATTAAAGTTCTACACAGTTTTTGATATTTGATATCCAATAAAATGCAGAATTTCCAAATTCGTCGCCTATAACACAATTACATTACTTCAAATTAAAGTTTCCTTTTTTTTCAGCCTTTATTCCTATTTAGTTTTATTTACCAACCTCTAGACGCAGTGAGTTTGCTGTCCAGAATCATATTGACAGTAGTAAGACAAATTCCGCGGTGCCATCAATTGTGCTAGTTGGGAATCAAAATTATCCGTCTCTGAATTGGCCGCTTTGAGACCCATTCCTTTCACAAGCACAGATACATTAAGCGCTACTCTAAATGTAATATATTGTATGTGCTCCAAAATTGCTTTCAATAGCACAGAGATGTTATCTTAATGTATTCACGATAAGATGAACTTCTCAGGCGGGGGATATAAAAAGGACAGCGTCAATGCGAACGGCACCAGTTTTACGAGAACACCAGAGTTGAAAACATGAAGCTGACTGTCATATTTGGCATTTTCCTTTGTAAGTACATTAAAAATACTTAATAAACAATTGGAAGTTATTATAACCCTGTTGTTCAAATATAAACAGTGGGATTATTATAGATAATCATTATGTTAGGTAAGTCACCTTTCGTAAACAAATTATTTTAAAATTATTGATTGGACGGTGTTAAGTAAATTTTTTCCGATCATTTTCAGAAATACGCACCGAATACAAAGTTTCGGAAACGTAAATGTTTTAATGAATAAATACATTTTTTTTTTTTAATGCACCTTTGGACACCTTACAAGACATTATTCCAAATATCTGTTTAAACTATTTTTTTTAGTCTTTCAAATAGTAATACTTTATATAAATAAATAAAAAATAATCTCTAATTGGAATCCACGTTTTTGAATTGTTAGTTTCAGTTGTTTTACCTTAATTAATTTTTAGTTAATTTTTCTTTTGATTCCGCCACGAAATAAATTTTAATCCGCCTAGATGGAGTTCGAACCCAACTCGCTCGACCAATGGGTCCTCTGTGAAGATTTATATATATATATTTTATTGCATTATTTTGATAATTAAAGTTCTTAATAAATATTTTGTGATAATGATTTTAAAGCCATCAATATTACTTATCGCCCACTTAAATGAAAAGATTAATATTAAAATAATTTCTTAATTATTTTACTTTTGTATCTAACTTTGTTAAGATGCTATTTGTTTCATTTTAAATTTCATGGAAAATTTAAGTCAAAGGATTGACGGAAATGTATATCAAAGAAATGATGCTTTCCTGCTTACAGTGTTCGGCTTGGCTACATCAGCTTCGCTAAATAAAAGCTGTGACAGGGCATGCATATTGGTTTACAAGCCAGTTTGTGGTAAAGAGCTTCAGGAAAATGGTACTTATGAACAACGCACTTTTAGTAATTCCTGTTTCATGGGGTTGGAAAATGTTTGTAATGGAAGTAAGTACAAGTTTTGTTAAATCATATATTATTCACTTAAAATCCGCTATGATACGTTATCCGGTTGACTATAATAGTATAAAGTTAATAATAATTTTATCAAAGTTGATTATATATTTAATTTAGAAGAAGTTTGAGGCATTATTGATTAATAACCATTAAAGTGAATAAATGCTAAAATTATATACAGATGCCTATACGAGTACAAAGCTTGTTTGTATCTCCAAATAGGTCGAAACTGTTAACAACCTTTTTTATATAATTATAGTTATTATTTAAAGATACAAAATAACATATTTAATTTTACATTTACTAAATTTACTTTTTACATTCCATTGCTGGAGAGCACCTGTACACTTTCACTACGCAGACAGTACTCTTCACTCCTTGTCTCAAAACCAACTGTATCTTCTTGATATTGAAGGTGTTCATAATCCCTGGGGTTCCTACCTGGTTTTGACACTTACAGTTCGCTCTTCTTGGACTTTAAATCGAAAATATAATATATATATATATATATATATATATATATATATATATATATATATTTATTTATTTATTAAGGTTCTTGAGGTTTAGTCAAGAAAATGTTATTAAATGTATCAATAAAACTTTATTTATGGACCTTAAGGACCTTACTAAGCACCTAATATTAACAGTCAAGAAATTTATCCATATGTATATACATATATATTATAGCTACCACCTTTATAACATTATTAATTATGTCTTGCTATTTACAGGAAATTTTGTTCCCTGCTGAGAACTCCAGCGGATCATATAGTATGGATTCTGAAAAGAAAAAAAGAAAATGTTATGTGAAAATAATTAAAATCAATTTCTAATAATGTTGTATATCATTTTTATCCAAAATGTCTGCCGGCATGTACTATTTTTAAACCATAAATGTGATCTATGATGCATAAATCTATTTATATTAAATCAATTAAAATACTGTATCTATTCTGATTTCAAAAGATTAAAAATATTAATGAAGTAATATCAATATAGGCAATTCATGGCAATAGTATTTTATGAGAGCAGAAGTTATAAAATATAAACCTGATTTATAAAATCAACTGATGGAATAAAATGAATAAATAATCTTTATTCTGGGACATATTGATCCCCTAAGAAAAACAAAAATGCGGAATAAGATCGTATAATGGCCAGGCTTACATAATTTCAGACAAAGCTATTTATATAGGTAGAGCATAGGACATTTAGGTTTAGTAAATATTACATACAATTGCATATAGAACTTCCAGTATATATACTAACATAAGAAGAAGAAATAACAATAATCATAGTAATATATATATTATAATCATCAATAAAAATATTTACAGTATGCTCAGGAAGAATAAAGAATGAAAAGAAATAAAAAAAATCAAAAAAAATCATGAGTAAGTGAAGAAAGATATATAAAGAAAAAAATTGAAAATATATTTACAAAGACTATACTACATATGTATATTCTATGATAGATAGTCCATGACTTGGAGAAATAATTTAGTAAAAATTGTTCACAAATCTAAATCCTTTCCAATTATATTCATACTATAATTTGCGTAAAATCTAAAACTCTATGATTAGTTGTTTAGATTGATAGCATAGATATTTCCTGTTTATTGGTCATATGAATATGTAATTTTCATGATTTAATTACTTTGCATTAAATTCTTTATTTCTGTTTTATAATACCCGTTAAAAAGTAAAAAAAATAAATATATTTAAAAATGTGTTGTAAAATAAGAAAAAGAACAAATACAATAAATAATAGATTTAATAAAGTCAAACATGATTCCATTAAAATAAAACTCGATAATTGAAATTAATTTATTAAAACATCCCGCGTATCGAATGGAACGAACCAAAACCACACGAAATCGCGAGGCTTATCTCATGTAAGGTCATGATCTATAAATAAAAGTTGATGAAGACCTTCAAATTCCCGCTCTAGGCAAAATCACAGTAACTTCCATTGGCACATCAATATTCTAAGTTGTACAGAGAAATAATTATCAAGGTGTTGGGTGACCTTCGTGCGTAGAGGAAATTAAGCTAACAATTTTCCTGTGCTGTCTTTTTTGATTTTGAGATCATTGCTTTAATTAGCTTTGCTCTTTGTACAGTTTATACTTCCGAGTTAAGAGCCCTGGTATTCCTTCCAGTATGTCTTTACCTTTACCTATTGCTTTACTTTTTCGTTACACCTTGGTGTCTATTTCACTCTCGAGTCTATCCTCCTACTTTCGCCTCCTCTATCAGACTCCACGACCATTTTCATAAAATCGTCATAATCTTATTGGTCTTTCAGCTTATATGAGTTTATTATGAAGTCATTTTGGGTTCTTCATCTTCCAGCATCTCTCCTCCCTCTCTCCCATTAGTATATGTATACTCTCACTTTTATCCATCTCCTTCATGAAAGAGTATTATTTTTTTGTTGTTACTTGTGGTTTCCAAACTCATTTAATCCTGCTTCTTTACTCCCTTCTTTCCTATCGTATGCAAAACCAGCTGTAGAATTTAGTTTTTTTCTTCTCTTTTTATACCCATAGTACAAAGAAAAGACTGTTGAAAATGTGTTGCTATTTTTCCCAAGTACATGTATGTATGTATCCATCTCCTTCATGAAAGAGTATTATTTTTTTGTTGTTACTTGTGGTTTCCAAACTCATTTAATCCTGCTTCTTTACTCCCTTCTTTCCTATCGTATGCAAAACCAGCTGTAGAATTTAGTTTTTTTCTTCTCTTTTTATACCTATAGTACAAAGAAAAGACTGTTGAAAATGTGTTGCTATTTTTCCCAAGTAAGAGAACAATAATAAAAATATTCTGTGAAATTTCAGCCTCTCCTAGGACAAAAGCAAAACTTTGATCAATGTTTTAAGTTACTGAGGCCCTTTTGATGTAATTATTTTTTTTTTGTTAAATTTATCAATTTTAGGTATCGATGACTTCTCTAAAATCAAAAATGCTGTACTGCACTATTTGCTAATGATGCGAGATTCTTAGCATCCTCGTATATGTACACTATCAATCGGATAAGAATACGACGAAAAATAGTTTTAACTATCAGTACCTTAAAAAAAAAAAAGTGACTACAAATCACCAAATAATCTATATATTTTTAATATATCCAATGTTCCTTGGAAGTTTTATTTAATTGGCGTTCATATCATTTTTTTTTTTTTTTAATTCCTTATGTAAATAATTTGCCTATATTTTACTAAATAAAATAAATAAATATAATTTTGTTTACTTACTGTAGTGAATCCATATTCGCAATCCTTATTTTATAGAGGCATCTTTATTAAATAACATCTGGCTATTATCGTCGACTAATTATTATTGAAAAACAGTCCAAATAAAATCATATATTTTCGCAAATAAGAACCTACATAACAAGTTAGATAGCAAGACGGTTTGTAAAGTCAAGCTCATAGTACAGAAAATGGGTAAAAGAAATCAGCAAAGGTATAAGGAATACCAGTCAATGAAAGCTATCCAGTTCAGTATGAAATTGATTTCCGTTCAATACGCGTGCTTAAGAGCTTATCAAGCAAAAAAAATTTCCTTGTATTTGTTAGATATAGGTACAAACTAAACGGTTCGTTCTATTCTTGTATGATCGTTCATGGTTGTTTGGTTTGATTTATTTGATTGAAAAAATAAAGTTGATAGAAAAACTTGATTTTCTCAGATTCATATATTCTATTTGAATGACTTTAGTAAATTCATTTGTTAAAGAAAAAAGTGTTCAAGTTGAAGGGTTGAATGAATTAATATTGATTATATATTTATAATGTTAGTTATATATTTATTAGTTAACTTTTATCAATAAAATTAAAAATTGAACTGTTATATATTAACAGTATATTTACTATAATGATTTTTTAGGGCATAAGTTCTTTGGGTTTAATTTATTCATTGTTTCTTTATTTTTCAAAAAACTATCTAAAAATGATAATGAATAACTTGAAAGCCTTCCCTGAGTACGGTACTACAAGAGGTATTAAATCATCTCCCACCCGTTATTGTTAAATTGTAAATTTCAAATTACGACCGACCTATGAAACTAAAAATTAATATTTTTGCATAACCGTGTTATATTAACTTGTGACTGTGGTTATATCATATTTATTTCAATAATTCACTGGATATTTTTTTAAATATTTAAATAATTAAGAAAAAACCTTAGAAGCCTGTAGCGTGAATTTGATGCGGGTTTCAGTGTGCAGAGCCATTTTCAGGATTTAAAGATGAAGAGGATGAAAAAAGAAGTAAGCAACTAGCTGATATACTAAAGTTTAGAGTTGTGTAAATTTGTTATATTTAGAGATCTAGTTTATATTATAGATTATTAATTCATTTTTAATGTATACTTGTGATAATTTGTATTAGTATTGAGGTAATTTAACTTTTGATGATAGAAAATAGCTTAAAATTGAAGGGGAGTGTCAAAAAGTATCGTCGAGGCATGTGCTGCTGCCACCTATGTTTTACTTGTGTTAACTACAGTAGTTGATGTTGTACCTTCAATGTGTGAGTGTCGGCAGTGTGTCAGGTGTTTGCTTTTTTCCCTGAGTCAGAAAACTGACAGTCTCATCATATTAAATTTTCTAACCTTCGATTGCAAAACCTTCCAAAAATTGCAGTTGCCCTGATCGGGAATCTTTTAATCACACTTTTCCTCTGCCAAATAAGACATTATTTAAGTAAAGCCTAGCAGAATAATTTGACTTCTGATAAATTGGTTGGCTTTGAAAATACGTAAATAAAATCTTGAGCCTCTATAGCATGCAACTAAGAAAATTATCCTTTAACATTATACTCCGTCAGAACATTTAAGTTTTGATACATAATAGAGTGTATCCTGATGATATAGATATTTGATTAACATAAGGCGTAAGAATATTTAATTTAAATAAGCAAATCAATTTTATATTTGGCTCTCCCTCATTTCAAAATACAGTCCACTAAAAAAAAATTTGCTCTCTAAGGATTTCCTTAGCTTATTGAAAGAAAAAGCCAAACCTGGTGTATCGGCTACCGCCTTATCAGTCATTAAAGAACAAAAAAAAGGGGAACCTCTAAGGTTGATTAGGGCATATCCTATTACAAATTTCTTCCACAAATGTTCATCTTAAAATTAAGCATTAGTCCTTAAAAAAACTGATCAAGTTACTTAATCAGTTTACTGAAAAATGTCTTGTGTCAAATGAGACAAACCAATATGAAACAACGTTTCACAAAACAAGGCTTTTGGTGTCGGCCCTTCAGCCTTTCAGGCCATTCGAACCCTCCAGCAGTTAGCTTTAGATGAAGGTTGGAGGTACCCTCGTGCTGCTTCTGCACTGAACCTACATCGACGATCATCTAAATGGTGATTACACTTTAGAAGAAGCTCAGACGCTCATGGCGGAGCTTAAAAAACTCCTCATGCTTGGTGGTTTTGAGTTGCGTAAGTGGACCAGTAATCACCCCTCGTTTTGATATTGCCTGAGAATCAAAAGCTCTCCACTTCTTTGGCCTCATTGGTTGGAATTCTGGGCCTCATGGGATCCCCAATTGGATAAATTTCTTCTCGAATTTAAGTTGGATACTTCATCAAATAATTCATGCACTAAAAGATCAGTTCTCTCCCAGCTTTCTCAGATTTATGATCCCTGTGGGTGGATTTCTCCAATTGTTCTTTGGGCCAAAATTTTTATGCGAGATATTTGGGCTCTCTTGGGACGAACCCTTACCCCTTTCCATTGCAATGGGTGGAAAAGTTTTCTTGATCAGGTTTCACTGATGCCGCCTATAGAAATTAATCGTCCTCTCTTTCCCTCTAAGGGTATTCATCGCTTGGTTGGGTTTTCTGACAGTTCAGAGAAAGCTTATGCCTCAGTCATTTATTTGTGTACTGAATTGGGTGATGGCAGCCATCATGTCTCCATTGTATTTTCCGAAACTCGTGTTGCTCCCATGAAAGTTTTAACTTTGCCTAAGCTAGAGCTTTGCGCAGCATATTTGCTTGCTCAAAATTTTGATTATGTCTTTAATTTACTTTCTAAAGAAATCATCATTTCAGAAAGACTTTGCTTTTCAGACGCTACAGTTGTATTGGCCTGGCTTCGTGGCTCTCCTCATATGTTTAAAACTTTTGTGGCAAATCGTGTGGCTCATATTCAGGATCTTACCCTCATGAATTCCTGGTTTTATGTTCGCTCCTCGTCTAATCCTGCCGATGTGGCTTCCCGCAGTGCTCTACCTTTAGAGTTATTGAGTCATAAACTTTGGTTTAATGGGCCCGAGTGGCTTTCTGGTCCTCGTATGGTTTGGCCTGTTGAGTGTTCTGACCCTAAGTGTTCGGAGTCAGATTTTAGCCAAGAGTTAAAGGCCGTGGAACTCGAAAGCTTGGCCATTACCTCTGTTCCTACACCTTTTTACAACAAATTTTCATCCTGGATCCTCCTGTCCAGAGTGGTGGCATGGATATTGCGTTTCACTCATAACTTAAGAAAGCCTATATCGAAAAGAGATTTGTCTCGAACCTTGAATATTTCTGAAGTTACCTTTGCTCGTAACCAAATTTGCAAAATTGTTCAAAAGGAATCCTTTCCCAATATTTTTGATTTGCTTTATTCTGGAAAAAATATTCCTAAGCAATATGCTGTGCTCAGTCCTTTTATTGATAATGAGGGATTGATTCGGGTGGGTGGTCGTTTGGCTAACTCAGCTTTGTCCCTTAGTGCCAAGAATTCCATTTTATTGCCCAAGAGGCATCACATTGTAACATTAATTATTAATTATTATCACCTGAAATATTTTCATGCTCGTGCCCATCTGTTGCAATCACTTATTGCTTCCTCCTTTTGGATAATTTCCTTTCGTCAATCCTTGCGTTCTACCCTCTCCAAATGTGTTACGTGCTTTAGAGTTGAGCCTCGCAATAAGCCTCCTTTTATGGGTGACCTCCCTGAAGGCCGAGTTATCCCCTCTCCGCCTTTTTCACGCTCTGGATGCGATTTTGCTGGACCCTTTATAATTCGCTCTTCTACTTTACGCCAAGGTAAAAAGAACAAAGTGTTACTTTGTGGTGTTTGTGTGCTTTGCTACAAAGGCTATGCACGTAGAAGCTGTCACTGAAATGACCACGGCTGCCTTTTTAGCCGCCTTGTCAAGGTTTATTGCGCGCCGCGGTATCGTATCTCACCTTCATTGCGATTGTGGAACCAATCTGGTCGGGGCTGCCAATTCTTTGAACCGCACTTTTCGAGAGCTTTTGAAGGCCGATTCTATGCGACTTCCGCATTTTGGTGAGGAGCACAAAGTTACCTTTCATTTTAATAGCCCTTTGCATCCTTCTAGTGGTGGCCTTTGGGAGGCAGCTGTTAAGAGTATTAAACGACATTTAACCATTTCTTTACAAAATCATGTCCCTACCTTTGAAGAATTCAATACATTGTTGATCAGAGTGGAATCTATGCTAAACTCACGTCCTCTTACTCCGCTTTCCAATGATCCTTCCGATGTTAATGTAATCACATCTGCTCATTTCTTGATTGGGCGTTCCTTGTGTGTTCCCCCTGATGATGCACAATTATATAAGCAACCATCCTTTTTTCACAAAACTTCATCTCCTAAAAGTAGATTAAGATTTTTTTTAAATATTGCCTTATGATAAACTAAGAGGAAAGAGGGTGGCGTGTTTTCTTCGTTTTTACGGGTTCCATGTTTTCCACCACTGTATAGACATTGCGCCCGGCGCAATAAGGCGTACACAGCTATACTAGATTAGTGGGTCTGTTTTCCAACAGAGCGCAAAACGTTGTACGCCAGCGCTTTACGTCGAGCGTGTTGGGGCACACATCTCAGAGGAGTCAGTCAGTTGTATGCCGCGACTTTGGATTGCGAAAAAATGTTTATTTTAATTTTTTTTTCTATTTTTCAATAAAAATGGCATCCCGCTTCTATGCAGAGGAGGATGAAACATTAATTGAAGCTGTAAGTTGAAACATCTGTGTGTGGGACGTTATAATATCGAGTTATAATATAGAGTTTTAACATCGTAAATATTCTTTGAAACTCACTTCGTCGTCGGTTAAGTGGTCGTTAATCAATATGTGAAATTCACTTGGGTCAATCCATTTCAAATCACCCAGTCTGTGTTGTTCAACATTTTTTAATTTCCTGATTCTTTTGTCACGGATTCCCTATGGGTAGACATTAACAAAACTCCGATTGAAAAAAATTTACAAACACTATTTTTTATTTGACAGCCATTTTAAAATGATGATTTAGTAAACTTTATGAAAAAACAGGATTTGTGGTAAATTTAATAGCGAAGTCATTTTTAAAGATATCAGAATAATTTAAAAACTAGTGTGTTCAGTATGAAATGACCTTTAAAATAACATTATTTTAATTTTCCTGCAAGAAACATTGTTTTAAATCATGCAAGGAAGTTATTCAAACTCTTCCTCAAAAATTCGGAAAATAATATTAAAATCGTTAATGTTTAAGGCCATAAATTTTTAGGAAGGAGAAGAGACTCACAAATAATATTTTATTTATGTGTTGAGTACTCGTAGTACTACAAGCAGCATAAGTTTTAGTTTTGAGAATGTACTCCTTTTTTCTCTAAGGCTTTTCAAAAATGGCTGAAAGCAGGTTTTTGCAAATTTTCATTGGTCAATTTCTGAAAAGGGACTGAATGAAAACAAGTGAAAATTTTATAAAATGTTCTTTAAAATATCCCACAAAGAATTATGACTGACTTGAGGTACGCATGATGGTATAGAAGGATCAATACAATTAGAATTGATGAATTAATTGCCGCTTCTATTGAGATTATTTTATTAGAAAACTAGTTTCGAATGCTAAACATTCATCTTCAGTTCTTCGAGGTAACTAAAACACCTCGAAGAAGTTGTGTTTTAGTTACCTCGAAGATGAATGTTTAGCATTCGAAACTAGTTTTCTAATAAAATAATCTCAATAGAAGTGGCAATTAATTCATCAATCCTGATTATGACTGAGACAACTATGTTTTGAGTTATAGAGCTGTGAAAAATTTAATTTCAATTTGTTACTTAAACAAGCCAAAACCATAGATGATGGAGTTGAATCTATCAGAGACAAAATTATAAATTGTGATATTGGGAATGGTGATGCTACAAATTCATTATCAATTTTAGAAAACGATTTATTCGAAATCGAGGTATTTTAAATCAATAGTAAGTTGATTTGGTTTTCAATAACCGAATTTTATCGTTTATTTTTGTCTCAGGGTGTATTAGATTTCCTTTGTGATGATCTCAGACAGGAAGTTGAAGATATTATCAATAGGAATAACGAAGTAAGAAAATTCATCGCCGATTTGGACTCTAAAATAGAAAGATTAGAAGCATGTGCCAGAGATTTCAGGTATGAACATATTTTTTTATTATTTTATTTTTTTATCCCAACCTTTTAACCTATATATCCCCTCACATAAAACTGCTTCCTTTGACAAATCCTTCATCATTCGTGCTACCTCCTTCTGGAATTCCCTACCCACTTCTATTCGTAAAGCAGCTTCCATAACTTCCTTTAAAAATAATTTATTCCTGTACCTTTTAGACAATCAATCTTCCGCAAATACGTCAATAATCAAATGAATACTTAGAATTACCTTTTTTTTTTTTTTTTTTTTTTTTTTTTCTCTTTCTTCCTTTTATGTGTTCATATATATATATATATATATATATATATATATATATATATATATATATATACGATTGTATGTTATTTTATAATTGTTATTTCTTATATTTATTTATTTTTTAAAATTTAATTTGATTTTTTTTTTCCTGTAAAAAATGTGTGCTAAAATTACTGGAGCATCTAATTTGTAAATAATATGCCAGACAATTGTACTTTTAACTGTGAATTATTTTTTATTCTTAGGGGACAGTAAGTCCCAGAATAAAGTTTATTTTTTTCATTTCATTTCTTTTCTTCGGATTTATGTCTTCTATAACTTCCTGGCCATTTGATTTTGAAGAAAGTTGACAATTTTGATAAATTAATTTCGTAGTAAACTTGAAACAGAGCCTTTAACCTGTTTGAAGTTTTTTTTATTCTTCTTGATGGCACGTACTATTTCTAACGTAAATTGTTCTTTTAAATAACACGAACAGGAATAAACTGGTTAGATTTAGGTTTCTTGTTGCTTTGTCAGTTTAATATGG
Source organism: Euschistus heros (assembly GCA_003667255.2). NCBI lineage: Eukaryota > Metazoa > Arthropoda > Insecta > Hemiptera > Pentatomidae > Euschistus > Euschistus heros. The sequence goes on from RCWM02000544.1 coordinate 664,097, forward strand.
ACATCAAGAGGATCAAGGTATAGTACCAAATCCTCTTGATGTTCCATTTTAAATATAAAATTGTTTTAGAGATAATATGAATGACTAGATAATTGCTGGGTAAAATAGTCTGGGATGTAGTCGGGTGTTAAAAAAATAAACTTAATGGAGATCCAACCTTTCGGCCTATATTTCAGGCCTTCATCTGGCAATAAATAACAAAAACAAAAATAAATAGAATGTATATATTTTTCTTTTCTTTAAATTTAGAGTTATTTAAATCTTATTCTGCAGTGCTTACCCTTTGCTCTGATTTATTAGAATTCTGATTAATTTCGGTAATAATAGATGATAAACATTTTGGGAAAAAAATTGATACAAAGTAAATACAATATCTTTCTTTATATTTATATTCATATATTAATATCTTTTAATTTTAATAGACACATGCGCCGTAGAAATTTTCACCATTCAACGAAATTTCCTGAAATGTAAATATATAAAATTAATAACATTATTTAAACCCATTTATTTAACTTAATCAGGGATGGAAACAAAATATTTATTAACTAGGAAATACATATCACTATTCAAATTATAGACATCTATATGTGTATTTAAGGTTATCATATCTAGTGCATTTCAGTAGTGTTATTAGTCTCAACATTTCCAAATTTATGAAAAAGAAAAAAAAAAAGAAGAATATTATCTTTGTAAATACATGAACAAATTATTCTAAATACTTATTATACTAATTCGAGAAAGTTAATACTTACGTCCATCACATTCGTTAGTCGCTTTCATGGCACATGAGTTACTAAATTTTCGTTCCTCATAACTTCCGTCTTTTTGAAGCTCTCGGGCGTAAACTGGTTGGTAATCCATTGGACATGAGATGGGGCAGATTTTCGTTGTTGATGCTGCAGTAGCTAAACCGAACACTAAAAGCAGGGAAGCAACATTTCTCAGTACCATGTTTGGTCGTTAAAGTTTAAGTTAATATATTCATTTGACTACATGTAATATATGTATGTACACTTTTTCTCGATTAAAGAACGTGATTGTGGCGAGACAGGTTTGGATAACCAAATACTCGTTAATCGAGACCCCAAAAAAGTAAGGAAAATGTGAGAAACATTACCTAGGACGACTAACGTAATACACAAAGCAAATATATATAGAAATAATAATATTTATTAGGTATGCAATAATAATATACGTTAGTCACATTATTACACAAATAAATAAAAAAGTTTATGTCTTTAAAGAAATTACAAATTTTCTTCAGTTTAAGTACTGACATCATACGACACCGTACGATCTCTCCATTGTTTAAGATATTGCATCAGATCTGTATGTACAGGGTGAGTATCTCTTAGTGTAAAAAAAAAAAAATTAGGTGAAACTAGATCAAACATGTAGCGAAATGCAGCAGATCTCACCTTTCTATTCCAATCAGTTGCAGATATATGATAAAACAAAGACTTTTTTGAGGAAACCACGTTTTTTTCTATAAAAGCTGTAATAACTCCATTTTGCTTAAATATTTTTCAAATTTTGACCACATTTTCGGATTTAGCTTTAAATTATCTATAATAGTTGAGTAGCTGTAAGCTTGAACTTTACTAACTTGGTATCTAAAGAACAGCTTGATCTTCACCTTCTTTAGGGAAGTCACAATGTCTTATATTATTTCAACGCTCATCGTTTTTCGAAAAAATTATTCCCAAAACATCAAAACTTTCAAATTTAATAAGCTTTTGAATGATATGTTAAACGTAATGATTTTGTTTCGATTTCATGGAGAAATTTACTTTTGAAACCGAAAAAACATGGTGTTCTTTGGCATGGTCTCATTTGGCATACAAATCAGTTACTTGTGTGTAAATGAAACATTATGACTATCCCTTATTGAAAATTATTTAGGATTTTATTAAATTTTCAATTTAAGGTTTTAACCTCAATGATAATGAACATAGACCTCAATTTTGCCGTTAGCTTCTGATGGCAGATTGTGTTGAAGAATACTACTTTTTGAGGTGAATTTTGTGGGCAGATGTAGTATAGAAAAATAGCAAAATTGTGGTCTATGTTCATTATCATTGAGTTTTAAACCTTACATTGAAAATTTAATAAAATAAAATCCTAAATTATAGTAATAAATAAATAAATGTAATAACATAAGATCCTCTGATCTGGTGTCGCTTTATTGACAGTTTTCCTTTATTTTCTATTAAACAATAATTTTTTTCTTTGCTTTTTAATCCAATGAAGAGTTTATTATTTTTGAAATTCATATTTTCGTTAAGGGATAGTCATAATGTTTCATTTACACACAAGTAGCTGATTTGTATGCTAAATGAAAATACCATGTTTTTCGGTATCAAAAATAAATTTTTTATTGAAACCGAAACAAAATCATTACGTTTAACATATCATTCGAAAGTTTATTAAATTTGAATGTTTTTGTAAGATTTGACGTTTTAGGAATAGTTTTTTCGAAAAATGCTGAGCGTTGAAGTAATATAAGACATTCCCCAAATAAGGTGAAGCTCAAGCTGTTCTTTAGATACCAAGTTAGTAAAATTCAAGCTTACAGGTACTCAACTATTATAGAGAATTTAAAGCTAAATCCAAAAATGTGGTCAAAATTTGAAAAATATTTAAGCAAAATGGAGTTATTACAGATTTTATAGAAAAAAAACGTGGTTTCCTCAAAAAAGTCTTTGTTTTATCATATATCTGCAACAGATTGAAATAGAAAGGTGAGATCTGCGGCATTTTGCTACATGTTTGATCTAGTTTCACCCAATTTTTTTTTTTTTTTTACACTAAAAGATACTCACCCTGTATATAGGTATATATACATAGTTCCAAATAAATCGCGAATAGAAAATACAAATCTATATTCTTCTTCCTTGTGAACAGGTTCTTAAACTCCAAAACATGTTTAAATATTTTTTCTAGCCTCAGTGAAACCAACTTAAGTAATAGTACATGGGAAAAGCTAACAGATTGTGATGACATATCAGTTTCAAATTTTTTTTGACATTTCCCCTTCTAGCCTAGTACCCTTCATAACATATTGTTCGTGTATTTATTTGTTTTTCTGTATGATCTAATGCAAAGAAAAAGGGTTTATTCATTTTCTTATCTGTATATGTTACAGATAGGCTGTTGAATTTTGTTAAAGACTGTTTAGTATTTTAGCTAATACTATCTTTATCATTATTCATTAATTAGTATGAAACTAATTAGGGGTTTGATAAATTTTTTCACTGTATTCATTACGAATGTTCGTGATGACTGCTGAATCGTTCTCAACAACATATAAGCGTTTAAACTGGACAAAAGTAATTGAAATAAATTTAACTAACTGCAAATAAAAAATAATAAAATAAACTGCTAACTTACTACTTGTTTGTTGTTATTTCATATTTTGCAGTGGTTGTTTCATGAGGCTATGGCGTGTTTGATATTCCTTTAAAACATCTTAGCTTCAAAAACTTCAGAAGCCAATAATCAGGACAATTAGGTAAACACACTTATGTTAATAATAATATATAAACTATTTCTTCAGTAAAACAACATCTATCCTGAATTTAATAGTACCTGAATTACCTCAGTTTTAAAATAAAGATATTTCTATTTCTGTCAATCATCTTTTTACGCTTAAAAATAGTTTTAAAAAATCATTAAACCGAAATCATTAGAGTTCTTCCATTCATCAAAACGGTATTTAATATTGTCTAACACAAAAAAACCAATTGAGTCCTACATCAATAATTTTTCTATCAAAATTCCATTCCTTGTATCTGAATTCATATTTTTTAAATAATAACTTTCAATTCGAACATTAATTTTGATACCAATAATAATCAATATGGAGAAAAGTATAAATTATTTATAATTTATTCATTAACTTAATGTTCTTAAATAAATCTGACTTCAAATCTGCAATATTTCTTAGATACTTTCAATGTTCTACTCACACATAATAATACTAAAGATGACACTTAGCTTCATGTTTTCCGCTCAAGTGCTCCCTCGAAACTAATGCCCTTCCTATCAAAGCTGTCATATTTATTTCCCCTCCTCGAAGAAGAATTTGCATGTTTCTATTCCTTATGAAAATATCTAATGATTAAGCAGCTGTTATTTGCATGACTGACATTTTCCTTTTTTAGCAGTTGTTTCAATAAGACTTTTCGGTGACGGTTATTACTCAGGGCCATGTTTATTAGTAGCCTCCGCATCATCATCTTCAGCTATTAGGAGATAAATATAATTTTTTCCAGTTTAATGACTGAAAAAGGAATCATTCTATTTAATATTTCTTCGAATAATGGTCAGTCAATTATTAGGCCAGTTATACATCAAGAAGTCTCATTATATTAAATTTTCCAACCTTCGATTGCAAAAGCTTCCAAAAATTGCAGTTGCCCTGAGCCGGAATCTTCCAATCACACTTTTCCTCTGCCCAATAAAACTTTATTCCAAGCAGAATTAACTTCTGATCAATTGGTTGGCTTAAAATACGAAAATAAAATCTTGAGCCTCCATAACATGCAACTAGGAAAATTATCCTTTAACATTATACTCCATCAGAACATTTAAGTTTTGATACATAATAGAGTGTATCCTGATGATATAGATATTTGATTTACATAAGCCGTATGAATATTTAATTTAAATAAGCATATTAATTCCTTTTGATACCTTAATTTTTATTTATATAATGAAATAGAAAAATAATTATAATATAAATAAAAGAAAAAAAAATAAAGGGAACTTTTATATTTGGAAAAAACAAAACAAATGTACAACATCTTAAAATTAAGCACTAGTCCTTAAAAAAACTAATCAAGATACTTAATCAGTTTACTGAAAAATGTGTCAACTGGGACAAACCAATATGAAACAACGTTTCACAAAATGAGGCTGGTCCTAAAAGTAGATTAAGAATTTTTTTAAATATTGCCTTTTGGTAAACTAAGAAGGAAGATGGTGGATATACTTTCAAGTTGTATCTTTGGTAGGAGAATCTTCAAGCGTTGGAGGAACATTTCAAACCGCTTAACAGAGCCAGTTCAGTGAGCGCCTTTATGTAAAATTAAGCTTAAGTTAATTTATATAATTTACGATATTGTTAATGTCCAGTTACTTAGAATATATATAACTGAATAATAGGCAGAGCAATTGCACTATACTTCACTCCTTGTAGGCAAGATGAAATGAGGTTGCACTACAGAATATTTTATAGACTCTACCAAAGCTTAAATAGAACCTTAGAACTAAGCAACAAGAAAAATAATGGGAATATATATTTTATTTTTTTCACCAATGCTAAATAGATAATTCATTTAAAAGAAGTACTACAATAGTTTGCCATCATTAATATCTCGAATAATTTGGTATTCCGAATTTAAATAACTAAACTGTTGTTTCAGAATGAAAGCTTTAAATTAATTTTTGATTAATCGATTCCAGTTTACGATTTCAGATTAGTAGTAGACATATATCCATATATTTCAATGTCAAAGTTTGATAAGAATAACTTGTGTTTAAGAAAAAACAATAATGAATTTTAATGACTTCAGCTCAGCCGTGGGCATTCTCATCTTCTTTATACATAAATGGATTATTATTATATTGACATTATTATAAATCAATTTTTCACTTCATATAATTGTCTTATATTCATTTTCATAATCGCCGAAATGTTATGAAATATGTTATATTTCAAACGACAATTGTTTTTTTTATTTTGTCTATACCCCCATGGATACGATATATTATAAACATACGTAGACTATTGCACATATTGAAATTCTTTGAATTTTGTTTTTCCATTAAGGTTTCCTCCTTTTAGTTTACAGATGTTAGTTTTTATTTGTCTGAACAAGAATTTAATTATTATTAAAAGGAATTTTTAAGGTACGTAATATACTTTTGTTCGGAACTAACAAGATGCATAAATTCCGAGCTATTCCATATTGCAAAAATGTACTTTTTAAAATAAAATCTATATGTATAAATAACATTACAATATCTAAAATTACATTTTTAACACAACAAACAACAACAAAAATACAAATTTATGGGGGTATAGACAAAATAAAAAAAAACAATTGTCGTTTGAAATATAACATATTTCATAACATTTCGGCGATTATGAAAATGAATATAAGACAATTATATGAAGTGAAAAATTGATTTATAATAATGTCAATATAATAATAATCCATTTATGTATAAAGAAGATGAGAATGCCCACGGCTGAGCTGAAGTCATTAAAATTCATTATTGTTTTTTCTTAAACACAAAGTTATTCTTATCAAACTTTGACATTGAAATATATGAATATATGTCAACTACTAATTTGAAATCGTAAAATGGAATCGATTAATCTTAATAATAATTTTTTTTTTTTTTTAGATTTCGAAAATAAACTGTTATAGATGTTTTTCAACGTGAAACAACATGCGAAATTATTGGTTTGTTATTTAGAGTTTATTTATTTATTTATTTTTTCATTTGATTAAATTATTAGTGCTTTGCCTCAGACACTGATATACAATAATAAATTGCAGAAATATAGGAACCAGAAGTTACAAGATAGCCTTACTTTGAATTTAAATCGATTTGTTAAATACATAATTATTTATATATTTATGAAGAGGTTTCTGTCATCATACCATACCAAAAAAGTAGTATTTGCTTCTTGCTTATAAATATATAATTAATTGTATGAATGAAGTTAATTTTAAGTAGGTCAAATATTGTTTATTAGAACAATTAAATGATAATACAGTACAGTCTCGATAATCCGACATATACAAGACCTGTGGAGTGCCGGGTTACTGGAAGTAAAGACAAAAACAATTCAAAAAGTAATACATTATTGCATTTTATCGAGTATTTAAAAAATGGTTTGAAGAAAAATCTATTTATTCAAACCTAATTCACGACACTGGCATTGGCACACGAGATGAACGTCAGACGATCTCTAAATCAACAAGCAACAAGCTAAGGTAACAAGCAAGTCGTAATTTAAAAAAAAAATTGTTATTTCGTTTTTAAATCATTATAAATGATAAAAATAGTCAACTCTATTGGAATTGATAGTAATCATTATGTCCTTTAGAACTTTCAAATGAATTAATCCGTTTCTGAATTATTTATTTAAGTAATAATTTAATACATTTTGGGGAAAATAAAATATTTTTGATCTTAATCTGGAAATGATAGATTTATAAATGGGATCTAGAATTTTTTTAACTAACATATAATATGGCTGAAGGTAAGAGAAAATAACAAGACAATTAAAAACCGCTAATTTTGAATTTTGGAACCAAATAAAGTTAGTATGTTTTACTTTTCATTAATGTACTCCGCTATAATTCTCTTTTTTTCTAAAAATTGAAGGGAAGGAATGTTCGTTCAAGTCCAAAGTGGATAAGGAATCCGATTCACAACAGTCCGTTAAACGTTCAAAAGCCACCAATTGTACTGCATTTCGAAAATTAGTTCTGCAGTTGGGAGATAATGGGATGAAATAGATATCTGTACTCCCAATGAATTACAGGAAAACCTAGCAGTTTTTGTGAACCTTGGTTATGACAGAGCATTTTCAAATCGAATAAAGGAAGAATCTTATAAGGGTAGTGTCAGTAAAAGCCTTTTTTAATCATATAATTTTAATATTGATTATATTTTTTTAATAATATACTTGCAGTTTTAGTAAATTAATGTTCGGAGATGTGTCGATTTCAAAAGTGCGTTCTCGGTTCTATCGATATTTGAGAAAAGAATTGGTATCAAGAATCGATGTTCCAAAGACGATTTCTAGGAACCGACCGATATTGCTGACGTTGATAATAGATTTGTGGTATGGCATTGCGTTAATATTATCTCCTAAGCTTCAGTTTGTTGCAGATATTTATCCGCAATTGGAAAAAAAAATAATAATATTACAAGCATGATCCTACGAAAAAATGCCTCTTAGACAATAATACCATTTTATTATACATATTTTTAAGTGACCATTAAATAAAGATTATTTTCCACTTTATTACGTGCAAATACTAGTTTTCGTATCCTAATACTCAATAAAACAAATCTTGTGCTTCTACAATGATCAGCGAATGAGTTTAGTAACATTTCCAATTAATCAATTAATGGACCCTTAGAATGTCATGAAGCATTTGAAATAATATTTATTTTTTTTCGAATCCAGAAACGAGAATCGAAAAATATTGGCACCGACACTTCACTGTTGAGACATATGTGTATGGGACATATTATATATTTATTTAATTTTAAGAGTGAAATATATATTCTATAACATTAACTTTAGCGAAGAGCTAACATTATTTTCCCATACCCAAGCGTTCTATTCCATTACATGGACTATTTAATGACTCATTATCCACTGGACACGGTACACGGAGCAGCTGGTCGCTGAAGCACGTTCGCACACAGATCTCGTAATCTAATAATCGAACCCCCAGGATGATCCTGGACAGACAGAGATAAGATCGCCCCGACGATGGAGGATAACCGAGCGGAGCAGCGCTGCTGTAAATTAAATATAATCTGTTCCGTCACTGGAGCCAATTGCGACACCAACGCCTACGACACAGCGCACCCTTTCTACGATTTCTAAACTGTATTATTCAACTGCCCAAGGATAGTCGTTTGACCAGACAAATGATCGATTTAAAAACAGTTATTGGAACGAATATATTTATGAATAACATGCAGCTATATGTATTTTATAGATATAATTCGAAATTAACAACCATTAATATTTTATTTCTGAAATACATAAATTACTCAACAATAATAAATTAGTTCTAATTAATTTTTGTAATTTTGCTGAAGTGTTGAGCAAGGATCTTAAATTCCTCGGTCATAACGATCAGCGTGTCTGCCTTCATCGAGCCACGAGACATTCCTTCGTCCTAACTCACATCACTTCCTTAGCTGACCAACATCAGAAAAGGTAAAGACAACAGGACCTGTTCATTCCCTAAGAAATGCTTCTCCCAGCTTACTTTCTCCTACGCGGATATAATATTATAATAATATAATATAAACCTACCCTTAATAATATTTATTTTATGGCTTATTTTACTAACTAAAACTGGATAAAAATTCAATAATATAATAACAATAAACTACTGTTTCAATCAACAATTGTTTCCCGGTAAGCGGTTTTTATAGTCCCATATATAGTCAATATTGCTAATATGATTTATAGAAAAATAGAAGCTGGCCCAGAGAGGCTAAAAACATTGACTGATGATTACAATATTGTTCTGTTTATTTGCACCATTCAACAAATAACAGGACCAATTAACCTTTATTGAAAAGGTAGGCAAATAAGCCTCTTATATCCCGATTCGTCTGCTAATTACTGAATATTTAAAAAGGTATTTGTGTTCGATCAACTAATTAGAAGCTTTTTGATCAGTTAATTAAAAGTCAATCTTTCAGACTGTTTCTATTTGTATTTTTTCTGTTTAAAAATAATCTCGACCCTATAATAAAAAAAAAATTAACTAGTTATTCATTGGAATTTTTTTCTTTAAAAAATAATACTTCTTCAACAAATATATTTCACTCCCGGTTATAACAGTTTTAAGGAAATTCAAATTGTTTAGTAATAATAGAAATTTAAATAACAGGCTACTATGGGGATGCCAATCTTATGACACAAGCTATCTTAGTCCTGTCGCAAAGGATGCACTTTTTAGAAGAACGAGTTATTTTTTTACTCAATTTAACTGCATTTTTCGAATACATAATTGACAGAATGAAAATGATCTTAGCCAAAAACAGTATTTTTCTTAACAGAAAGAGTACAATTATGTCTTAAACACTCCTAATTATTAGCAAATATAAAAGAAGTCAAAATATTTTGTCTAAGAATAACTAAATTGGAATTGTTTAGAGACCAAAAAAAATATTATAATTACCAGAACCTTTGGCTTACATTTTCAATTGAAAAAGTTATTGATTAGTTTTTAAATAACTGATAAAACGACCATTCTAAAATTTACCCAATGAGTCGCTAAAACCGTGTTAAAAATATTTTTTTTAATGGAGAGTCATGTTAAAATAAAGTTAAGATGGGTGGCAAAAATTATAATGGAATAATTATTACCCAAATAAATCAATTGGTGAAAAAGAAAAATGTACCAAATATAATTGATTTAATAATTTATTTATTATTATTATTAAATTTGGTTTCACTTATAGTAGATACTCAATTGATTCAGTACATGTATAATTTTTCTAATACCCTCTGCTCAATTACTCTCCATACCAAAACTGAAATTATGGATAAATTATGTCTAATTACATCAAACTGCATTATTAGAGTGCAATTACAAACTTATATTCGTTATACAGTTCGCTGCAACACTCCACGATGTTCACCTCGAACGGTTCTTTAATAGGTCCACTGCCTGTCATCACCTCAATCCTACTTTCCTGGCTCGAAAATTACTTCTCAAGAAACACCGGACACTGGGTCTTAGTAACAGATTATAACGCAATGTATTATATTTTTGGCTAAGAAGAGTAATAATAAATTGGTAAGGACGTTTAATTACACTATACACTACTTTCTATTTTTTAAGGACAAAGTTAGTTGAACATAAAATATGTTAATTATAAATAATGAACTATTTGAAGGCATTAACATGTGCATTGAAACAAAAATGAAGCAATAAATCAAAGAACATTTCAAGCCTTAGTAGCAACCTTGAATTCTACCCCTATCCATTCTTCCTGTCCAATATTTCAAGTTACAACAAGCCATCAATAGTTTCAACCTCAATTACAATTTCCCTTTTTATAAGCTCAAGACGAATTTTTTTTTTTTTTTTTCAGAGTTTCAAAGTTAATACAGCTATATAGATTTGGATAGCTAATTTTTAAGATTGGCCAATCCAAGAAATCGAAGTCTCAAAGTTTTGGCAATCAATATTCTATTTTATTTTTCAATAGATATTAATGTTCCATACGTTGCTGATTTGACCCAATCCAGATAACCATCCTTCCATAGTAAGATCTTTACCTACTCGAATCCACAAGTATCCCAACTTGCCTCACACATTAATCCCGATGAGCCTCCATGGCGTCTCAAAATATGATGGCCAAGAGACCTATGGTATATATATATATATATCAGTTTTGACAACAACTTGAATTACCATAGACCAATGTTGCAACGCAACCGCAATTTCAGTTACTGGCTAATACAACATAAAATTTATACATACACACACACACACATATATATAAATTACGTATCACGTTCTTGGGCCACGCTGACACCTAAACTACTGAACCGATTTTAATCAAATTTGCACACCGTGCGCAGTTTCATCTAACAAGAAAGTGTCACAGAACACAAAAGTGTCAATCGTTTATTAATCAATATGTTACAAAAATATTTGTTGAGCCTCATGCATAGATCTCTATAAATATCTTATAATTATGCAAATAGAAATAACTTATATTTTCAATAATATTATTTCAATTGCAGACTAAAAATTGTTTAGGCATAAATGAAAAAATAGGGATAAAAATATGGTTACTTATGAGCATTAGGCTTCAGTCAAAACTAATGTGTGTGTGTGTGTGTGTGTGTGTGTGTGTGTGTGTGTGTGTGTGTGTGTGTGTGTGTGTGTGTGTGTGTGTGTGTGTGTGTGTGTGTGTGTGTGTGAATATATGTGTGAATGTAGGTGAGTAAATATAAATACCATCTAGTACAAATGTGAGATAGAGAACTTTATTTACGTTCACCCATCCAAATTATAAAACAGTTCGAAATCATCAGAGATACTCGATATTCAAACCTGTTTGAGAATCTCTGCTTCCCTCTATCCTCAAAACAACTCTAAATTAGGGTTTCCCATGTGCCAACTAAATGTAGATCAATGGACCTACCCACAGGGAATGAAATGAAAACCAATCGTCATATTACTGCTGCTTACTTCATTTATGAGCATATTTTCCAAAAATACCATAGAAGTTTTAGTACTAAATAACTGTTTAGTATTATGACCTTGATTTTGCAATTTTTTTATCGATGTAAACGTCTTAGCACTTAGCTCATAATGGTCATAAGAACTTATATTTCTATCCTTAAATATTTTTAAACCCAATCAATTTTTAAGTGAGGAATTGGTGATTGCAATATTTTTAATAAGATTAAGATGAAATGATTCCTGACCAAAGAATTATTTTAGGAAGATCCATTGCATTAGGGTCAACAAATATTCATATACTAAGCCACAGAGTACATTCAATGTTATCTGATAAGTTCAAAGGTTCAGATAATTTAACTGCTCTCATAAGACCACTATAGAACGAACTGCAGTGTTAGCGCAACACAGTAACACAAAAAAATGTTTTCTGAAAACCCTTACGACGACCTATCATCAGCTATTTTACCGATCCAGCCGTCACCCGGTACCTCATGAACAGAGACCGGATTTCTGTGTTATTGCACATTTAGTTCGCTTTGATATAGCGCTCTCTAACCCAAGTAGTTATCTCATTTATTACCTAAAGATTCTTATTCTTAAATTTTATTTTGCACGAAATTGCACAAATAAGACTTTTTAAGCTTAACTGCACGAATTCGGGTTTTACTGCACGAAATTGCACATTTGAACCAAATTCATCTAATTTTATTCACTTACCAATTCATTTTTTGAATATTTTATTTACGATTATTAGGCATCATTTATAACATTTATTTATATTAAATAGGTTAATTAGTTTTAAATTTAAAGTAAAAAGTCGCTTGAATCAAATGTATTCGTTACCTACTACTTTTAAATTATCGTATTGAATTAGGAGCTTTGAGGATTTAGGCAAGCAAACATTGAGAACCGATGTACTTCCTAGAACTAAGACGTTCCATCAGAACATTTTACGCCCCGTTTCCCATTGTATTGCCCACTTCTGATTTAGCACAAAGGGCCAGTTGTTTACAAGATTTTAAACTATCAACTTTGAAAATGCCAAAAACGGCTGCGAGAGTTTCCACAACATTCAAATAATGGACAAATGAATATCCAGAGCTGATATTTGATGGGAAGCTGGTGGTTAGTTCTTGCTGTGTGAAAACAATAGGCCACGACAGGAAATAATGTAAGTTTTTTTATTAATTTATAAGAAATGATTTTGGCCTGTGTCAAGCATTAGTAGGTGCTAATATTCCTTTATTCAAACTTCAGTCACCATCTTTCTGACCATTTTTAACAACTTACACTCAGAAAATAATACCGGAGTAAAAACTATTTGGAAGTTGTTTTACCTTGACAATTATGAAAATTGGAGACCACTACGCCATCCATGGTCGATGAAACTAGCAACGAAAGAGGCCCTTACATTAGTAATATTTCAGTCGGTGTTCTTCATCCGGAGATCGAATCGACACCATCGTTAGTTTCATATAAAGTAATTTTGACTACAAACCATAAAACGGTTTCACGTTTTTAACGACAACTTAATGGATTTTTAAAAAAATACCAAATACCAGAACTAAGTTCTGCTATTAGTGACAGATGCAGCTCCATACATGATGGCAACCGGTATATGTATTTATATATTATAAAATATTTTATTCAATATGATTTCCATCACATGCGTAGCTCATGGGTTCAATCGGGTGTTTGAAAAAGTGAGAGAAATTTTCGCAGGAGTCAATAAGCTGGTAAACAACAAAAAAAAAGTATTTCTCAAATCCCCATCTCGTGTGGTAAAGTATCGCAATGAAATGCAAGCAATGTGAACTTCCACTAGAACCTGTTTTAACGCGATGGGGTACATGGTTAAATGCAGTACTATTTTAGGCCGATAATTTCCAAAGTTTTAAAAATTTATGAATAAATAAGAAGAAGACGAGATAAAATCAATTTTGAAAAAAAAAAAAAAAAAAAAAAAAAAATTAAATCCACTGACTATCATATCTGATTTAACGTTTATTAAATCGCACCTGTCAACCGCTCTGATACGATTGGAATCCCAAAATCAATCCATGAATTTCCAAATCGAAATTATTGAAACTTTCGAAAACGAATTGAAAATGAAAAGGGAAGATGTTTGTTTTAAAATTCGAATCAATCCTTGAAAAAAACTACGGCTACATTCGTTAAAAAAAAAAAAATTAAATTATTGTATCAACGGAAAGGAAATAGAACCTGATAATCTGGATCCATCCACAATCGCATGCTACAAAAAATTTCCTATTACGTCCATAGATGTAGAACGTTCCTTTTCTTTGCTAAAGAACATTTTAACTGACAGGCGGCATAATTTTACTGAGAAATATTTTGAAATTTATAATGTCGTACATTTTGATGAAATTTTTATAAACTAATTTATTTTTCAAAAACATTTAATTATATTTTGTTTCCACGTAAAAGGAAATTTTAATAAAGATATTTATATTTCTTTTAATTAACAATTTTTTTCATCTCCTTTTTTTCCCAAATTTTAAAGTATTTCAGAATGAATTAACACTAAAACGAAACGTTTGTCGAAATGTCCGGTCTCTACTCATGAATTTTTATCAACTGTCCTTAGTTTAAAATTGATCATAAATATGAAACGTCGACCGTGACTATGTGAACACCGGCTTAAACACAGGTACACGTTTGCCTGTGTCTACAGGAGGCCTCGGGCGACACACATACCTGTTCGTGACCTGTTGCTTCACGCACAGTCGCGTAGCAGGTTTGTCGTCCTGGGGGACCTCAATGCCAAACATACGGCGTGGCTGTGTCGTAACAACAATCCTCTGGGAACTATTATCACTAAGATGCGACTCCAGGTCTACCACCCTGGCGTTCACACCTTCCGCTCGTATGCCGACCCCTCTAGGACATCGACTTTGGACCTCCTGATCACCAGGGACATGCACAGCGTCACCGACTGCCGAGCACTGCCGTTCAGTACCTCCGATCATCGCCCTGTACTCTATACATTCGAGGGTACTCCAGCCAGACCACTGGCTACGAAGTACAAGTTGAATGAAGCGGACTGGAGGGGGTACAGGGCCACAATCGAGAAGTGTCTCCCCACGGTGACGCCGTGCCTGACCCCTGGTGAGATCGATGCAGCAGTGGAGAGCATCACATCCACCATCCTTGATGCAGCCGACACCAATATCCCCAAGTTCCCTCCTCTACCCAACTACCAGCGACCTCCACCACCGCACATCCTGGCATTGATAAAACAGAGGAACAACCTCCGGAACATATTCTGCCGCACCAGGGAATATGGCCTCAAGCCGGCTATCAACGCCATGACCCGGCAAATCGCCAGGCTCATGAGCGACTGGAAGACGGCTCTGTGGCACGACCAACTGCTAAGGACCCACAACAACCACAATGAGTTCTGGAGGTTGGTACGAACCTTTGTCAATAAAAGGAGAGCGGTGTTCCTGATTGATGAAGACCAGCTTCTGACACCTGCTGAACAGACTGAACATCTGGCCCGCGCCTATGCTGCCAAGGACGCTGAGAGGACGGAGGATGCCCCGCAGCCACCCCCAGGACCACTACCGAGCCCCAACGAGACGGCCCTCTTTTCAACCTTCAAAGAGCTCGAATCCGTCCTACGGCGCATCAAAGGGAGAAAGGCATCCGGACTGGACGGTGTACCCACAACGTTGCTGAAGATGTTACCCAGGAAGGGTAAGGCCTTCCTACTTAACATCTTCAACGCATGCCTCCGGACCGCCTACTTCCCTGTGGCCTGGAAGAGAGCTGTCGTGGTCCCACTCCTGAAACCCCAGAGGTCAGGGAACGTTGCGGAGCATTATCGTCCAATCAGCAATGCAGCGGTGGTGGCTGCATACGTGGATGACGTCGCCGTTTACGCGTCCAGCCTCAACCCCGGCCGGGCTCTCAAGATGGCTGAGAGGGCAACTTCCACCATCGTCGAGGCACTGAAGTCATGCGGTATCAAGGTGAACCCTAGAAAGACTGACGCCATAGTGATGTCTTTCTGTAAACGCGGCAAGTACCAAAAACTGCCGAAAAGTTTTACAGTAGACGGTATTGAGCAGACTATTTCTAGCTCAATATTATACCTAGGCGTCAGCCTCGATAGGCACCTCACCTTTTCGACCCATGTAAAAAGCAGGATAAAGCTGGCCCGGGCGCGGACATACCGCCTCCATCACCTCTTAACCTCTCCTCAGATATCCATCCCTCAGACTTAAAATCCAAATTTATAAATCCATTATAAGACCCACCCTCCTCCACGGTGCTCCACTGCTGCATCATATGTACACAAGTACACTTCGCGCCCTCCAGACTTTCCAGAACTCCGTCCTTCGGCGAATCGTCCGCGGCACCCGCCTAGAGAGGGCCAAAAATACCCGGATCCTCGAGGAGCTGAGGTTGCCTACGATCCCGGCTTACATCGGACGCCGGCACGTCAAGTTCTTTGACGGGCTGAGCTACAGCGCCAACCCTCTCTTCAGGGACATAGCCCCGCCTCCAAGGCCTGGGAGGTGGCAAGGTACAATCCCCTTAGCGGACGTACTCGTCGAGGGAAGGGGTTCAGACCTTACGGACTGACCCGATGACCACCATAGCCGGCAGAGTGTTTCCTCCACACTCGACACGTGGAGGGAGTACCTTCAGTGGACCAAAGACCCTCCAGAGATGGCAGAGCAGAATTACGTCTTAAAATGCCGAAAGGCAAGAAAAGATCATCATTTCTATCATTATCATTCCTTGTATGAATAAAATAATAAATAAAATCGGAGGCTTAAAAAAAAAAAAAAAAATAAAAAAAAAAAATAATAATAAAATAAATAAATAAATTTGAAAAAAATAGTTATCACCATTAATTTTTGCTCAGATTAGGCAAATTTTGATATTATGAAAAAAGCAATATTAATATTTTGTTGTTGAAGAAAAGCAAAATGACCAAAAAATAAAAAAGTGATAATTTTGGTTCAATTTTTCGATGTGTATAATATCTATATGTAGATGAAATAGAATAATATATTTGATAAATGCTAAATTAATTATTTTCATTTAATTTTAGAACTGCATTAAATTCGAAGATAACAGAAACCGCTTTTTTTCACCATTCGACATAAGGATATACTGAAATTTTGAATATACTCACGCCCTTTACAGTCGATGTGGGCTTTCATGGCACATGAATTACTGAAACTGCGATATTCATAAGAACCATTCGATATTCGATCCTTACCACAGATCGGGCTGTAGCGATCTGTGCAGGCTCTGCTACAACGTTTGCTTGCTGACACCATATCATCCTATAACTGTAAAAATAATATGATCTCAGAAACAAATCATGATTATTTTAATTTGTTTTATAAACGTACGTTTATCCTTACTTAGAACAACGCTAACGATACTAAGTATCATATTTTTCGTGAAGTTTCTCTTTTAGAACTGATTAAAATCTTCTTCAAACAGCTTACTTTTGAATATTCTTAACGTTTTGTTGAAATTCTAGAAAATGGCTACTGTAGTTATAAACTGGGATAAACATTTGTATACAACTGAATATTTAGTTATTGCTGTAATGGTAATAACTACTGTTATTAATTAGTGGTTATAATTGCCGTTATATATCATAAGCGGATTTATTGTTCCATTTAGATTACATTAAAAGGGAAATAAATTAAATAAGAACACACACACAAGCATATATACAACTGTGTTCGTATTGTCTGCTTTATTTCCTTTTAGAAATATCGATTATAGTATTTTTTTGAAAAATTAGCCAAACATTCTCTTAAGAAAGTAATTGACAGGTCAAGATAGAACTGGGAGAATAGCATTGTCAGTTACGAGGCCATCTCTCCTGCCGTGGAATAATTTATATTTCTGTCAAACTAGCATTGTAAAACTGTATCTATATGGTACCAGATTGTTTTATCAAATACTTCACACTTTAAGTCCGCTAAAGTAACATCTGAATGATTAAGAAACCTCCTAATAGAAATAAGATTTTTGTAAACCATACATAGTAGATTAATTTAGTTTAAATCTATACTACTTTCCTTTGTTGGCAAATCCTATCAAATTAGCGCCAGATCCTGATTTTATCTGAATAAAATCGACAGATGTAAGTTCACAAAAATTTGAGAAATTGCTAATAATCGTTAACAATTAAAGCGCTCCCGATAGAGATCTGCTACCGTTTCAACGATGGTTTATGGTCAGGACTAACGGAATAAAAGAAATAATATACGAATAAAGTTGATCGTAGGATGAAAAATATTAAGGAGGAATAGCTAGAGGCATAAATAATATTCCCGCATAATAATTAATTAATTAATTAATTATTAACACTGTGTGATGGGCATCTATATCAAGAACGTGAGTGGAACACATAAAAAAAATTATAATACATAGATAATAAAATTTGTAAATAAAAGTAATTAACACATTAAATTCACAGCAAACACTATTTTATTACAATACCATATAAAACTGATTTATAAATCGAATAAATTAACATATAAACAGTTGTTTTGGAAGAACCACATCCGCCATTGATTTTCTAAAAGGTTTACATGATTTTATTACTTGAGTATTAACCTAGGAAAATGATGAATTGTTTAAATGAAAAGTTTTCCGCTGAATTCACGGTTATTTCCATCTATATACAGGGTGAGTATCTCTTAGTGTAAAAAAAAAAAAAAAAAAAAAAATGGGTGAAACTGCATCGGAAATGTAGCGTTACCATTATATTCAAATCCGTTGCAGATATACGAAAAATCCAAGACTTTTTTTGAGGAAAACACGTTTTTTCCATAAAAGCTGTAATATCTCCATTTTGTTTAAATAATTTTCAAATTTTGACCACATTTTCGGATTTAGCATTAAATTTTCTATAATAGCTGAGTACCTGTAACCTTGAATTTTACAAACTTGGTATTTAAAGAACAGCTTGATCTTCACCTTATTTGGGAAGTCACAATATCTTATTTTACTTCAACGCTCACCGTTTTTCGAAAAAATCTATCCACAAAACTGCAAATCTCAAACAAACTTGCAAATTTAATTAGCTTTTGAATGATATGTTAAACGTAATGATTTTGAACCGATTTCATGGAGAAACTTACTTTTGAAACCGAAAAAACATGGTGTTCTGATTTGTATCAGTTACTTGTGTAAATAAAACATGACAATCCCTTAGTAGAAATATTCAATTCGAACATAAAAAACTCCTAATTGGAATAAAAAGCAAAGAAAAAAATTATTGTTTAAGAGAAAATATTAATTTAGCTATATTATATTAGCTTCTGAATGCAGATGATATTAAAGAATACCACTTTTTGCGGTGAATTTATGTGTAGATGAATCTGTTTTTACAGGGGAAGGCGTTTGTTGGATCTACTGAATATTAATACAAATACATCTACAATATTAATCTTTTCTGAAATATTCAAACGTTTTGTCCTGTCTTTAAAAATGAGCTATAAAATGTTATAATATATATATATATATATATATATATATATATATATATATATATATATATATATATATAGCTAAATAAAAGGTTCGCGGGACTGAGTTTTTAAAAAGAGATTAAAGTCATAAAGTCAATGTAAAGTTGATCTTAAAGTTGTTACTTTTCCAAAAACATGAAAGTGTTGTGCATTCAGGATTTGAATGCAGGAATTTTGTGTATTCAAACTGCAGAATGTGCAATTTTATGCATTAAAACTGTAGAATGTGGAATTTTATGCATTCAAACTGCAGAATGTGCAATTTTATGCATTCAAACTGTAGAATGTGCAATTTTATTCATTCAAACTGCAGAATGTGCAATTTTATGCATTCAAACTGTAGAATGTGCAATTTTATGCATTCAAACTGTAGAATGTGCAACTTTATGCATTCAAACTGCAGAATGTACAATTGTATGCAGTAACCCCCAAAACGTGCAATATTAAACTAAGGTAAATTTGGCCTAAACATCCTAATTCGTATAAATAATTTATCTATGGCTGATTACGAGCTTGCAACAAAAAGATGCAATTGTACGAGAATACGGGCTCTAGTTATAAGTAATAAAAGAACCATCACAGCACCGTGTATTTTTTGATAATTTCTTTACATTATATGACCTGCTGGTGGCTCTGAAGGAAACCAGTTTTTACATTAATATAACTGTGTGTGATACAAGGACCTTAAATTAATAAAGCAGATGCAAAAAAAAAAAAAAAAAAAAAAAAAAAAAAAAAAAAACCGTGGAAGACGTACCTAATCTATGCATTTTATGCTAAAAATAAAATCACAGGATTATCTGTCGTAAGATGACAACAGCATCGTAACAATCAGTATTTATTCAACCACTTAAAAAAGCGAAAAGGTTTAGCCGAAGTGAGCGAAAGTCTGTACTAATTGATCAGCCAAATTCTTTGATGGACTGCAACATGCATGGACAATATATAATATTGTGCATCCAGAAAACAAATCTACACAATTGGATTTCAAATCGTACATCTATATGTGTGAACTGCAGAGCCTACATGAACATGACCTTTGGAGCATAGTGGAAAAACGACTAGGATGGATATCAGATATGATGGACATGGACATGTAGTGAAAAAAAATGACTATGGTCAAAGAAGAAGGTGCAATGAATGTTACAGCATTACATTGTACATGTGTGTAAAGTGCAATGCATTCATCCATGTTAAGTTTTCCAAAATACCATACAAAATAGAGATAAATGGATTGATGAATCGATATACTGATAAATAAAAAAGTTGATTATGCATAATAATTATATGATAAAAATAAGAGAATATTGGAAAACAACTTATTTTTTTCCTTTTATATATTTTCTCTTACAAAAATAGAACACTTTATAATAAATAAGCATTGGCATTTTATTTTACCCCTAACATCATAATAAAAAATATTTTTGTAACTCTATTTGGCATATATTGCGTTTTCACAACATTTAAAATTTTGCACTAATTGAGATTCAAAAAAATTGTAATGCCTTTTATGGCCTATTCCTACCTATAACGATAATTGTTAAGAATAAATTTATACAATTTTACATTATTCAACCCTTAGCCGTTAATGGGTTAAAATAAATTAATAGTTAGAGTGAGGAATGTTACTTTGCCTGATGAGTATATATCATAGATAGCAGTTCTAGGATATATTGCTCTTCATGTTCCATTCCCTAACATTATGATTCAGTGACAAAAACCATTAAAAGAAATTGCCTAGCATTGAAGTAGGTATCATGGGAAGCAACCTACCAAATTTATATTAATAATTCCTCCATGGTGTGACGGATACCAGTATTATTAATAATTATCAATTTTTATAGTTTTAAAATGTTTACCGCTAATTTATATGAATCTAATATACTCTTACAATATGCATACCTATTATTGAAGATCTTAACTTAAATTTGTTGACCTCCATCAACTTTTCTTAGAATGGTTCCTTAAAGGCGGTTTTCAGTTTTTCAAATGGTTAAGATACAGATTATTGTAAATAACCATTGGTTTAAAATTTAATTATAGGTATCAAATTATTTTTATATTATAAGGAATATAATTCATATTAATAAATCAAATAAGTTTAACCTTCTTTGAGAGTCTATAGGATAGATTAATCCAAATATAAAACTGTTCCTATATGATCACCTGAAACAATACATTTTAATAGACCTGATGTTTAATGTTTAATGTTCCCTATAAATTTGAGAGAAAAGACAGCACAATTTATTGATGCTACAATTCTGTTGATGTCACTATCATAGGAAAATCTGAAGACTAGTTTAGAAGATACTAATATTTCTTGAAAAGTAATTTTTTAATTATACAGTCTATCTACCTTACCTGGTAAAAGTTTATTTCCACAGCAAAAAAAAAAAAAAAAAAAAAAAAAAAAAAAAAAAAAAAATAAAAAAATGTAATAGAATATAAATATATAAATAAATAAATAAAAATATCCTTTTTATAACCTAGAATACATGGAAAATAGGATTAAAAGATTTTTTTTTTTTAATCATTGCTATATTTTTATTTATAAAAAACCATCACTATTGTATTTATTTTATTAATCTACTTAAACACTAAAAGATAACTTACAAAGAAAAATATTTGTTCTGGGAAAGGGAAAACAATTATATACAAGTAATTAGTTAGAATTTCTAATAATATATATATATATATAATATAATTATCTGTACTATTACAATAAACAAATTATTGTCGTTTAAATTTATATGATATAAATTAAATATTGTCTATAATTATTCATCTTATCTCATTCACATATGGTTACTATGTACAATGAACAGATACACAATTACATTTTTTATTAAATATATTTTTAAAGAATATTTTGTCAAAATATTTTTACAATAATCACTCTGGTTTCAAATAAATAATTGAAAGAATACCAGGAATTATAAATTTCAATTGTTGAGACAGTTAATCAATATTTTAAAAATGTCAAAAATTCAATGTTTCTCTAACTTTCACTTTCTCTAACTCACAGTATTTTTAACAATTAGCATAAATATTCACACACAACTTCAATATACAATTCATCTTATGAATGTAAACATCTTACAATTAAGTGATAAAATTAACTATTAAGAATCCATCAAGAAATAATATAAACCTGCATCAAAGAAACAATATATACACCAGATTATCAGCATTCAAAGATTATCCTGTGTCCTCATAGTGGCTCTCCTTAGAGTAGAAGTTACTGTGTCAATAATACTACTTGTATCAGGCCCACGAGAAACGAAACAGCAACAGATCCATGAAAATGGAGGCAATTTTCTGCACATACAAGTTTATAAATTACCTCCACAA
Organism: Euschistus heros; assembly: GCA_003667255.2. Taxonomy (NCBI): domain Eukaryota; kingdom Metazoa; phylum Arthropoda; class Insecta; order Hemiptera; family Pentatomidae; genus Euschistus; species Euschistus heros. The sequence continues at coordinate 686,967 of RCWM02000544.1, forward strand.
AATTAGTATTAAAATTAAATTTAAAATATTTATTTCGTGCTAAAATTTACTTTGAAATAATCCTGTCTTCAATCAGAAGTGGAAATGCTCATTGCAATAATGATAGATGTTATCTATGATATATAAATGTTTTTAATTTTTTATAAAATAAATATATTAAACTTGACACCAATGCATTCCGCATACATTATCCAAAACAACTAAACTTCCTCTTATGGAGAAAATAAGCCAAATAAAACAAAGCAAATGTACCAGCATCTAACCGGCTTTTAACACCATAAGTAGCTGGTTAAAAACTATTTTATTTAGATTACTGCCAGTATATAGTCGCCCCAGATCAACCAAGAGTCTCTCTGTTGTGCGTTTAAATGTTTCCTGAAAAAGTAATAAGATACAACTTTTTCACAGATGATTTGGACCTAATTTAAAGATTCTTCAGAGTAGTCAAGGAAGTTTTCAGGCTCTACAGAATTTGAAAAGGAAACTGAGTCATAATAAACCAGAACCAACCATGATAGAAGAGGAAGATCTGGTAGAAAAGAACTTCAGGATGCTGACTAAGACTTTTAATACATTAGATAAGTACCCTATAATAATAATATGGATCATGTAAATTGTTTGCTGACCCTTGAATAGATTAATTGTAAAATCATCCATAGCTTCATATTTCTATAATCATAATTTTAAACAAAATATATTCATTAATATTAATAATTACTCTTTACTTAATTGCCACTAATTCAAATTCAATTCGTTTGCATGATAGGATAGTAAGAATATAATAAATCAGACATCAATAGATAGAGGCTCTTGTGTCACTAGGAATTATAGCTAATATTGATAAAGTATTGAAAAAATCTCCAAGCTATGGAACAACATATCAATATTGTAACTTTGTTATGAATAGAGCTGTGAATTATATGCAATAAAAACTGAAAAATATGCACATATATATGCAGAGATATTGGGTAAAATATGCAATTAAATACCGAAAATATGTAACTATCTGCATTATTAGAAAAATTGTAATACATACCTATACTTAAGTAAAAACTCAAGTTTAAATAACTAATTGTGTGTATGTGACAAAAATAAATAATAAAGTAGGTATGGTGTACAGATATATACCGAGTTGTAAAAAAAGTGGCACACCAAGAAAATGTGGATTTCTTGGCATTTAACTAATAAAACTAATTTCAAAATTTTTCATTCTTTATAATGATAATTTCAATTTATTTTTTTAAAAGGAAATTATACATTAGGAAGAAAAACATTAAAAAGCTAGTAATAAAAACAAAAACAAATGTTAAAAACCTTTATTAAAGATAAATAATACACATTAAACAGGGAACATTAAAAGCAAAAAAAGATTATGACATTAATTTCCAGAAAACAAACATTGTTTAAACAACAATCGCAACCAAAATACTTATACTTTAAAACAGAATAATATACATCAAAAACAATAAGCAACGACCATAAAGAAACTCTCCCGATTTATTCACTGTTGTAGATATGAATTGCAGACAACCACTTTTTCAGGTTTTTGAACAGAATAGATTTTCAAATATTGTAAGAAGACAAGAAGGCAAAGGAGATGTGTGGCAGAGGAGGAACGTGTGCTTACATTAGGGTTTGTTGACTTTTATACACCATAACTTTACACTAAATTTCTATTCAGGATAAGTGTGCTAGGAAGCAGTAGAAAGCTATTTCAGGATCTGCAATGGATCCAGGATAGCTGTATCATAAAATGTCAGCAAGAAGCTATCAAGAGGGATTGGGATAGCTGCAGAATAGAATATATAAAAGACCAAGCCTAGAAAGCTACCTTGTAGACAACAAGCTTCAATTGAGCTGCAGCTGAAAAATTCTGTACAACAATTTATTATGTAATTTCAATTTATTTGTTAGCTCAAAAGCAAATATAGCAGTGTTTAAAAGGTGTTTTGTATTTTAACTTCATACTGACCTTTAAATGTAAATAACTATACTTACCCTAATGTAGCACAAGCCCTGGTTGAGAACAGACAGTATATGACAGGGTTGGCAGCAGAATTAAGTGGTGCAAGACTCTGAATAAAAGTTGCAACAGCAATGTTTGTCTGTGTCCGAGGGACATGTCCAAATACTTGCAGGAGATCAAATATGATGTAAGGGCTCCAACAGATGATGAACACTGTATAATAGCAACATATGATATAATTTATTTAATGAGCTGGAGTCTGTTAATATCTTAAGTAAAAAAATATCATAAAATAATATGTATATATATATACGCTTTATAGTACTCTATCCATCAGTGGCCAAAAAAAAAAAAAAAAAGAAGATAAATATATATATATATGATTGTAGACAGAGTACTATAAAGCATATTATTGAAAAACTTCCTCTCTATATCCTAATTATTTTCTTCCATTGTATGAATGAATGAATGAATGAAAATAAATTTTATTCTGGGGCCCTTGCCCCTTAAGAATAATTACAATGAACAATTAATGGCTACCTAGCATACCGTACATATAATTAAGAAATATGATAAAAGCAAGGAAAATATAATTAAAATTAAATTTGGAATTTAAAAGAAATTAAATTAAAAATATAAGTATTGTTACATATTTTAAAATATCACACAAAAAACAAATTATATCTTGAGGTTAGAAACTAAGATAAGTTACTAAAACAAAAATAGAGAAAATTTAACAAAGACTCAATGAAATCAAATACAACAATCAAAGCTGCGAAATATAAATTATCTGGAAAGATAATGTGTCTTATCTGATAAATAATATAAATTATGTCAAAACCAATTCAGTGCAATAGTACTAGACTAATACTATACAAAATCAATATTGTATACTGAATGTTCATATCTCATTTTAAGAGATATTTTCTACATCTATATGACTATTAGATTGAATATCCAACAGGTAAATGAAAAGTCGGGATTTGAAGCTGTTATGAGAGGAGGAATGGCGAATGATGGAAGGGAGGGAATTCCAGAAGTTGGAAGCTCTAGATATAAAGGAACGTTTGAAGGATGTTGTGTTGAAAGGAGTTAGGTAGAGGTCTGAGGAACGAGATCTGGTTTTGCGGGAGCTCACTGACGATTTTAATGTTAAAGCTTCTAAGATATAGGAAGGTGATTGAGAGGAAAGAGATTTGTAAAGGAACGAACCAAGAAAGTACTGTCGACGGAAGGAAGGAAATAACCATTTTAATTTGGTGTAGTGGTGGGAAATATGTTCGTGGCGAGGTATTCTCAGAACGAATCTCAGACAGCAGTTCATTACCCTCTTTAATCTTGCCTCTTGAGATTTCGAGAGACCTCCATACACCACACTACCATAATCAAAATGGGGGAATATGAGGGACGTAATTAACAGTTTGCGGATTGACTGTGGAAGGAAATTACGGGATCGGTTTAGGAGTCGAAGGAAGGAGATTGATCGTCGGGTAATAAGGGAAATATGGTCTTTCCAAGAAAGGATTTGGTCTAGGACAATGCCAAGGTTCGAAACGGACGGATAGAAGTTTATGGGATAGGAATCTATGGAAAAGTTAGGAATTGTGGGCAGGGAGTTAAGAAGGACTTTAGAACCTAAAACAATAGCCTTTGATTTGTTTGCATTTGATTTCAATTTATTATCAGAGGCCCAAGAGGCTATCGTGTCGAGATCTGCTTGGATATTTGTGATGGCGGTTTGTAGTTCATTAGGGAAAAAGGAAAGGTAAATTTGGGAATCATCGGCATAGAAGTGAGAGGAACAATGTTTAATGAGGGGATAAAGGTCATTAATGTATGCGCTAAATAGTGAGGGTGATATTGAGGAGCCCTGAACTACACCAGAGTTGATTGGAAGAGGAGAGGAAGGCGGAAGGTTAGGGATTTGGACTACTTGAGTGCGGTCAGAAATAAATGATTGGATCCATCTAATCGCACTATTGGAAAAGGAAAAGTTGGATAGTTTAGATAGGAGTAGATTGTGATCGATGGTGTTGAAGGCTTTACTGAAATCAAGGAGAATGAGAATGGTAATTTTGTGCTGGTCCATGGCAAGGTGGATATCTGAAGTAATTTTTGCAAGGGCTGATTGTGTGGAATAGCCAGTCCTAAACCCGGACTGAAAAGGATTAAGGTGTTGCTCAAGGAAAGAGGATATCTGGACTTGAGTTAGGTGTTCTAAGGGTTTGGAAAGGCTAGATAATTGGGAGATGGGTCGGAAGTCTTTTTCGGAGGATGGGTTAGGGACTTTATTTAAGGGAAGGACGCGAGCTTTTTTCCAGGCAGATGGAAATATTGAGTTCTGCAGGGAGAAGTTATAAATGTGGAGTAGAGGTGCTAGGATTATAGGAAGACACAACTTAATAAAGCTTGCTGGGATTCCATCAGGTCCCAAAGATTTAGAACGTGATTTCATCACAGCTTCTATTAGCTGAGAGGGCTCGATATAGGAAAGGAAGAATTTATCAGGATCAAAGTCATTATTATTCGGATTGTAAGCTGGAAATGAAGAGTGTGAATCGGATGAAGTAAAATACTTGTTAAGTTCGTCTGGAGTTATATGATAGGAAGGAGATGATTTAGATTGTAAGGAGGGGATTTGGCGGAGGAGTTTCCATTTTTGGCGAGAGTCTGAGTGCTCAGAAAAGGTTTTCTGGTAATATAGGAATTTGGATCGACGGATGGTTGATTGGGTTCGGTTACGGAGGGATTTAAAGGTTATTAGGTCTTCGTGATGTTTAGTTCGGATATATTTTCTTCTGGCAGCGTCTCTGGTTCTCATCAACTCTCCGATTTCTCGATTTATCCATGGTGCTGGAGGACGGCGCATTGTTACTTTTTTTTGTGGAGCATGTTTATTTAGGATGGATAGAAGATTCGACCATAGGATCTAAGGACGGTATGGAGTAGAAGGCGTTCCAGTCTATAGATTCGAGATCGGATTGGATCATTTCGAAAGTTAAGGAATCTATATTGCGGTATGTTATGGTTCTAGGAGTGAAGGAAGGGACCGGGATGTCATAGGAAATTGCTATTAAATCATGGGCGGAAAGAGAGGGTATTGGATGTTGGGAGTGTGTCAGCATTTTTGCGGGACAGTCAATAATATGTAAATCAAGCCAAGTATCCGAGTGAGAAAGGTGATGGGTGGCAGAATAGGGAACTATGAAGAGGCCTAGGGATTGAAAGAGGTTATTAAAGTAATGTTTGTCGGGATTATCGGTTAAAAAATTTGCATTGAAATCACCGGCTATGATAATGTGGTTATAAGATGGAACTATGGAGAATAGGAAGGATTCAAGACTTGGATCGAAGGGTACTTGTGGGGGGCGGTATATGACGGCGTACAGGATAGTTTGGGTGTTGACAGTAATTTCAGTAAATAGGTATTCTATATGCGGGGAACCTGGATTGGTCGAGGAGTGGAGGACACGGGATCTGAGTGATTCATGAATGTAGAGTGCAACTCCACCGCCAACACGGTTCGCCCGATCATGGCGCAGGAGGTTATAGTGAGGTAATGAGACTGAGGACGAGGGAATAAAAGGTTTGAGCCATGTTTCGGAAACCGCAATTACATGGTAAAAGTTCTGCTGGAAATGGAGTAGGAATTCGTCATAATGGGCAGGGATAGATTGTGCATTAACATGACATGCCGTGAGTATATTATTCATAGTAAGGTTTAAGGAAGGATAGGGTCAATAAAGGCTTAGTGGTAAGGGTAATTATAGGATTCGGTTTGGATAAGGCTATTAGTGGTAAGTTCACAATTTTATGGTAATACAGGATGTTGCAATAAGGGAAACACTTTATCCAATATAACAAATATAGATGGATAATCCAAAAAAAAATAAAAATAGAATAATAAAAAGTAAAATTTAAAATAAGTGATGTCCTGGAAAAAGTTTTTAAACATTCAAAAATGGATAGGAACATTCTTGTAAAGTAAAGAAAAAAAATAACAATTTGAAACCAAAGAGGAAAAATAAATAAAATATCGTTTCTTAAATAAATCTTCGATTTGATAATGGGGATGCTTAAGCTGAGATATCGATGGTAACAGAGTAGTTTTTTCTCAAGAGAAAACATCTAAGTCCTCTTCCTGGTCAACCAGGACGACAGGGTGCCCGTTGTCTCGACGACATCGAACTCTGCCTCCGGCAAACCACACGAACTTCAACTTGCCGGCGGCCTTCTTCTGCCTCGCCAGCCAGTATAAGTGGCGGTTCACAGGAGTCATTTCTTCGCCCAGGAATATTTTTTCGTCACTTTCCCATCCTAGGTGCCTAGTCGAGAAGTCTCTTTTTATTTTTCTGAGCCTAATAAACTCATTCCTGACCACCTGGCGGACAAAACGTACTACAATCGGTCCTGGCCTGGGGTCTTCATCTCTAGATCTCTTTCTTTCCGCGAAATCTAGGTCTTCTGCTTTGAGTTTTATCCCCAGAGCTGAGCCTATGGTACAAATTATCCCTTCTGTAGTTTCTCCTGACTTCTGGGGCACACCTCTAATTTCCAACGAATTACTTAATTGTTTCTGCTCTACTTTGTTTAACCTTGTCTCGAGCTTAGTAATTTTCGTTTTTAGAGACTTATTTTCAGTTAGTAGTTCTTCTATTAACCTTTCTTGATTTTTTGCGTGCTCTTCTAATTTTTTTAATTTTTCCGAATTTTCAAAGGACATGTCGACCTGTTTATTAAGTGTTTCCTTAACTTCTCTGAATTCTCCCGATAGTTTGCTTATTTCCAATAAGATTTCCTTAAAACCGGTTTCTGATGAAACCCCTGATTTGTTTATTGTTTGATCGTCTTTATTAGACGGGTTTGTGATTTTTTTTTTATTGCATGAGGGGTCGCACTTCCAACTTTTAAGGTCTCTTTCATCCTGTTCTTTGATTCCCGTGCATTTTTTGTGAAATATTAAGTGGCATGTTGTGCACGTAATTGCAGCTTTTCCGTCTCGGCTAACGGTTGAATTACAAACTGGGCACAAAGTCATATTGAAGTAAAATGGGCGGAGCTAGAGATAGAGTAGGGAGTGGCGAGAGTGGGGACAGGCAGTCTTATCAGTAGGTAGATAGAGAATTAAGCACTAGGCTTACCTTTGTCTATTGCAGAAAATGTATATATCTTTATCTACTTATTGGCCTCAAGAATTTATTTTCTGTTTAAATTAGCGACACTATAAATTTATATTTCACTATATTCGTAATAGTTAGTAATGAAACAGTATATATTAATAAAAAAAAAACACAAAACAAACAAATTGCACAGTGCGATAAGGGAGCTGATGTGTATAATACGGCTGCTAGTGAGCGACTGTTTTATTGTAAGCAATAAAACTTAGCTTGCTTTCCCTACAGAATAACTACTCAAGTAAAACATTGGCAACATGAAGGACAATATTTAGCATCGCATTGCAATGTCTTCCAACCCTTTTCAGTTACAGGAACATTTACCTATTGTAAAAGTTAGTATTGCTAACCTGAAAACTAGCTAATTTTTCATAAAATTAAGTTATTACATTTATTCATTGACACCACATAAATAATCAGAACAACTTACAGAGGTAGGACCATAATAAACTATATAGGAATGCAAGAGAGCATTCGTAAGCAAGTTAAGCATATGTGAATCAGGATATCAAAATAAAAAAAAGGATGAAACAAAGGAGTTATACAGGGTGTCCCGAATTTAAATGGCAAAACTTCAGGAACTTATAAGGGACCAAAAAACTAAGACAAAAAGTCCTTTAGAGATTTGCTCGTTTTCGCTTAGTTTTAGAGAAAATCGCAAAAAAAAAAAAAAAAAAAAAATGTTACAGGTAGCGATTATCACCTTTCAAAGTTCTTCAGGCAAGGCAGTGAGATATGTAAACACTTAATGCTATCCTTTACATTCTTTTATTTGTTTACATTTTGGCTTCCTTCTAGAATTATAATTCCTAAATCAGTCTTCAGCCAGATACTTAGATATTTTTCTGTGAATAGCATCAGCCACAATGCCGCATACATATTCTAATGTTGAATAAGCTCATATGAATTTTGTATATGGTTGCTGTAACGGTAATGCTTTAGAAGGGGTACGGGAGTATGCGCGCCAATTTCCAAATAGAAAAGTGCCTAATCGACGAGTCTTTTCATAGACTACTAGAGACTGGGCCATTCTTAATACGTAATGAAGGTTACCAATTCCAGGCAGCAATAAGAGCAGATTATCGGAGAAGAAATTGTGTCCAACGCCACTTCGATAACAATCCTGAGACTAGCATCCGAAGAGCATCTGCTGCATTAGCAATATCGCGGCAAGCAATATGGCGAACTTTGAAAGGTGATAATCGCTACCCATACCTTCTTCAAAAAGTTCAGAATTTATTACCTCAAGAGATTGAATTTTAGAAACTAGTTTCTTGTCAAAATTCGCGATGATAATTTATTTCCATTAAAAATTATATGGACCAATGAAGCTACCTTTACAAGAAGAGGAATTGTTAATCAAAGAAATTATCATGTATGGGCTCTTGAAAATCCCAGAGCTATTAGAGAGAATAGGTTTCAGCATGAATTTGCTATTAACGTTTGGCTTAGAATTTGGAACGGATTACTGGTGGGACCATATTTTTTACCTGGAAGATTGAATGGTATCACATTTACACATTTTTCGGAGAACGACTTTTCTAATTATTTAGATGACATCCCCTTACAGCAGCAGATTGAAATGTGGTTCCAACTCGATGGATGTCCAGCTCATTATAGCAGAGTTACTCGAGCTTGGCTGGATATAAATTATCCATAACGATGGATTGGACGTGGAGGAGTAGTACCTTGGCCACCCAGATCACCTGATATGACACACATGGATTTCTTCGTGTGGGGAACCTTGAAGCAGAAAGTTTATTCGTGTCAATCAACTCAAGAGAGGAATTAAGAGACCGAATCATAGATGCAGTGCACCAAATATCATCAGAACAATGTTTAGCTGCAATTTATCAAGTGAGTGCTAGATGTAATGCTTGCATTGGTGCAAGAAGACAACATTTCGAGCAATATTTACATTAAAAAGAACATAAATACTAATGTAAATAAATAAGTATAAAAATTAAAACTTGTTTTGTTTCTTTTTTTACAATATTCTTTAAAACTAAGCAAATCTCTAAAGGACTTTTTGTCTTAGTTTTTCGGTCCCCTATAAGTTCCTGAAGTTTTGCCATTTAAATTCGGGACACCCTGTATATTGTAAGACAAGCTGATCTCCATTTGGAGATCTTTCTTCAAGTTTTTTTTTCTTCTTCAAATATCCTGATAGAAAACTAGTTAGTTATGTACAAAGGGGGTGATGGTTTGTATATTTTTCTAGGTCTAATCAATCGTTTAAAAAAATACCAGGCATTGCCAGTTGGGATTGATAATACTGTCTTCTATTATTGGAATTGCAACATTACTGCTCGAATTGCATTACGAAAAAAATCAATTTGTATTAAGAAAAAAAAAGTTAAGTTTTTGGAAAATTTTAATAATGATAAGTGATTTTATAATATTAAATAAATTGATATAATTTGATTTAATGATAAACCTTTACTATAAACCTTATAGTAATAGGTTTTGTTCAAGATGGATCAAGGTAAATGATTATGCATTGTGACTGAATTGGAAAGATTTTAAGATCAAATTATAGGTTAACCCTCCATAACTAGTGAGCCTGTTTGAACATGGAAAGACATACAGAGTACAATTGCACTCCATTTTTTTTATAGTTTCTTTTTTTTATATCTATGATTTGTTAAAATGAAATGATCAATGGTTTGGATTTATAAATTAATGTTTTAAGAAAGGATTAAAAAAAAAAAAAATTGTTTATTTTATGAAAAATACGATTTTTTAAAACAAAATCTTTAAGACAAAATAATTATTCTCCTACTCTCAGATTAGACCTAAAAACTCAAATTCGTGAAATTACAGCCATTTTTGATCACTCTAATAAGAAATACGAATTTAAAAAACTATCTAGTGTACATATGTAAGCAAACGTAAGCGAGTGATGGAGGGTTAAGCAAATATGGCTCACATAGTTGAAGTGAGATTATGAGAAATGAAGTAATATTTATGTCAGAATATGATGGGTATTAAAACGATTTTTTGTGAGGCCTTGGATGTGTCCCTAACAATTTATAAATTAATATTGATCAAAGGATTCTATTTCCAATAAAAATCATGCCATATTGTAACTAATGAAAGGTGAGTTGCAATAAACGGAAAAGTGATGTAGCACCAAACATTTTAAAATTCGTAATCATTCTTTTATTTTTTATTTATTGATATTTATAACTGAATACAATGTATAAATCAAGTAAATATGTGGAAAAATTATTACAATGACATGCCAATATCCATAAAAAATATTAAATAGTCTTTTTGAAATCAATTAAAATATGCTGTCAATGAATATAAAAGTTCATGAATGAAATTATACCTACTTTAAATACAATTTTAAAAGTAGATATTGAATATATTCAGGTTCCTGCTATTTATTAGACAGAAAATGTTCACATTGACCACATTATTTATGTCATGATCAGTTTTACTTACCAAATACTATAACAAATGTCATTTTAACAGTTTTAATTTTTGCTTTTGGAATTATTCCTCTTGAACTGGCCCTTCTTAGATCTCCAATTTCATCATGTTTATCACCATCTAAAACATTAATCCAGTGATGAGTAGAGTCATTTAGATCTATGATGCCAATGAGCCTATTATGGTATGACAATTTGTTAGCATCAAAAACTAAAATTTACCCTTCAGTGGCATCGCCTGGTGATTGGTAGCCAAGTGTGAACTTTTTCTCCATATTGTGTACACAATAATAGTATAGCAGCCAGCTATGATGAATGCAGGTACAATAAACAGGCTTAGTGCAACCAAACACATGTAAAATTGCCACTTCAACTCTGATCCAAGTTCAATCCAGCACTGCAAGCTTCCTAAATTGTGAAGGAAAAAGCACATAGTTATTTTGAAAAATGCTTCACTAGTTTAGCTAACAAAAGGATGTTACCAAACTTGAGGAACATTGCCCAGCATGGTTTGTGATGAATAAAAAAATTATGATTTTCAAGATAATTGGAATGAACATATGTAGGTATTTAAGGTGACTGCAAAATGTCTTAGGAGTCAGACATGGTCAAAAGTCTGTTCTCATCAAAAAAGGCTTCGGTGTAGGACACTCCACACTCCAATGCAGAAGAGAAAATGTTCGACACACAATGAAATTGCTGGATAGTATAGTGCAATGTTTGGAATAAAAATTGGTGATCTGCGATTATGTGACTGGAATCTAGGATGAGGAGCAGGCATTTTAGAATGAGATATTATATATTATATATATATTCCTTTTCCGCTCACCAATCCTCTGGAACTCCATCCCTCCTCACATCAGACAAGCTAAATCCCTGAAAACATTCAAATATTTATATTTCCAATACCTCCTTCTCATCCAGACTGACACTTGCTAACTATCTAACTACTTAGTCAAAAATTAATATTGCATTGCTGGATTCAGTTCTGGAATAATTGAGATTCCTTTTAATAAAAATTTAACTTTCCATGAATATAACATTGGGTACTTCTATTGTACATACAAATCATATCATTGTACCAATTTTTTTTTTCTCATTTAATTTTATCTCCTCTAATCTGTAGAATGTTATCTTCTTTTCTTTTCATTTAAATATCATCTATGTACATAATGTCATTAATGTATTATTGTTTTTCTTTTTTTTTTCTTTTGTATCTCATTATGTCTCTAACCAGACTTAATTTAGTTATACCTGCACTTATCTGTTATTCTTAAGGGACTTTGTCCCAGAGTAAAATTATTTTTCTATTCTATTCTATTCTATTCTAAATATAATTGATACGTGGTCACTTTCGTGGACTTTAAAAAGGTATACAACTAAGATGATAGATCTACTCTCATGCGAATCTTACAAGAACTAGGACTAGACCAGGAGATCGAAGAAGTTCTCTTTAACAGTGAACTGGAGAGGGTTATCAGGGAGTGGCGAAAGGAACTAGATGGACAGAACATTCCATGTGGGATTAATTTAGGACCCAAATATAATGGTCTCACCATAGAGTGCCTAGCCTTTGCAAACGATTTGTCACTTCTAACAAGCTTAGTAGAAGGAGCAGTAATTTAGCTTGATATACTTCGGCGTCAGGTATGATTGCAAGTGTCACTAGAGAAGACTAAACATCTCACCAATATCAGCGAGGGTCTTGAAGAATTGGAGCTCGAAGAAGATATAATTTAGAAAGTCAACAAATTCAAGTACTTAGGAGAATATCTTGAACCTAATCTCTCAAAACGGGTAGCCCTAACAACTTCTTCTTATGCATCACCCTGTAGTGCCATTCAGCATAGGGAGCATCCAGCCATGACTGCCATTGCTCTCTATCTCTTGCCAGGTTTCTGGCTTGACGAATATTTCTTCCCTTCCTTCTGCATATACAGTCAACTTATTCAAGGTACGACATCCTTGGAAGGCCTCGGGGTCTTCTACCATCAGGGACATAGTCTATGGTCTTCAATGGATCTCGATGCTCCTCCATCCTTACAACATGCCCCAACCACTTCAGCTGGCGAGACTCGAGAACCTCCTTCATTTGGGAGACCCCTAGTTTATTTCTAATAGCTTCATTGCGGATACAGTCCCTTCTTGTTTTCGCAGCAAGCTTTGTTTGACCCCTCTGGTTATGTTAAAATGTCCAGACTCTGCCCATTCAGCCTGACAATTCCTTTAGGGTCTTGGTATATGGACTTGAAAGCTTCCACTAGGCTTTTTGGGACATTATTAACTCTTAGATCATAAGTTAGAACAGTCATACCATCTGACCTAGAACATTTACAAGAGGTGCCTCTGCCACAATACCAAGCTTAGACATTATCGGCTGTCATCTGCCCCGAAGCTCTGAACGCATCTGAGTGTCTGGTCCTCAAAGGAAAGGTCTAACTGAAATATGACATCAGTTCAGGAGTTGAAGTTGGGAAATTATTATTATGGTAATAAGGGAATCTCGATCTTTCCAGGAGAGGTTTTGTTCTAGGACAAAGCCAAGGTTTATAAAGGGTGGAGGTTTATGGGATAGCAGTCTATGTAGAAATCAGGAATTCTAGGTAGGGAGATGGGAAAGTTAAAAAAGATTGAGATTTTCTTTTTTCAGAAACTGACCAGGTTTAAAAATTAGTTTGAAGATGTTAATTAAAGTTTTACCTAAGAGCTTTACACTTTGCCATCCATTAATGATTAGAGTTTAAAAAAGTAAAACTTTCAGGCATTTGTATGCTTAACGGAAGCAAAAGTTCAATTACTTTGTTTGAAATCTGAGTAAAGGTTTATGTTATTATTAAAATGTAGCTATTCAACTATGTTTATACTCAAAATCTTATGAACTTTACCTTGAATGAGTTTTTCCTCATAAAGGACTAAAATTGGAGAGGAGAAGACTGCACTAAGTATCCAGGCAGATGCAACTAAGACACGAGCCCTTGACCCTGGAAAGTAAAAATAATCAATTCTATATATATTTTCAGATATATAATTTTAACAAATTTACAAAAACCTTTATTTATCTGTTTGAAATAAAATGAACAGGTAACACATAGTTTATCCTCCATATTGTTTTCAAATAATAAAAATATTTAAAAGCTCATAATGAAAATGTATAATAAATTGAAGATGAGTTAGTACATGCAAGCATATTCATATAATGTATTATAATAACAAATTATTTAATGTTGATCTTCATAAATTTTATTCAACTTTTTTACTAAGCTATTATACTAAATTTACAGTATACAAACCAATTTGCAATGATCTCATAATATATTTCAAACAAATTCTTTCAACCATTAGTTGTACTTTCTTATTTGTTTAATTTTATCAGCTTGTATTATGATTTAGATGTAGTATTTCCGAAAAATTCATATGAAATTAAGAGTAAACGAAAACAGAGTAAAATATTAGACTGTTACAAATCAATTCACTCATCTATTTCAATATTGAGTCTAATAAAAAGTGGCAACGATTTTTTTAATTTAAACAGAAAAAAAGTTTAGTTCTGTCTCAAAATAGTTACTTACATCCTCTTGAAAAGTTCATTGGGCGAGTAATGGCATCAAGACGGTCAAGGCTGAGAGCTACGAGAACATATGTTGAAGAGTATGTGACCATTGCCTGCAGAACAGAGCTGCATCAGACATATTGAGATCTGTCATCAACTACATTACAAAAGCTGGTGGACCTACAGCATATTCCAATTATATAGTTATGCAATTATTTATTTTTTTTTAATGCAATATTTTTTATTATAATTATTTTTTAAATAGTTTGAATATCAAACATTATTTTTTAAAAAAGAAATAATGATTATTTTTTTAATGTTAAAGAAGATATCCTTTAATCATTGTTTATTAATATCAATGATTTTTTCAACTAAACTCTATAAAATATAATTTAAATCAGTAACCTTTTGATTCTCATGAAAATCTATTTGAAACTGTAATGTGGAACATACTAGGTAGCAGTCTAATGACAAGTTCTTGGATATTTGAATCTCTAATAAATTAAAATATTTCAATCATAAATGCTTATGTTGGATGGTTAATCAAAAAGTATTTTTATGATACAAAATATTTTAATATTTTCTGTAAATCCCCCAGCAATGGATGATACATTTTTGAGGAAATGATTGTGCTTACTTGCATAAATCTGACCAACTTGCACATAGCATTGCCAGCTTTCCATGCCACTGTAATCCGCCAAATAATGTCAGTTGAAACACTAATGATACCAACAGACAAATCTGAAACAAGATTTTAATTATTTACATAATGAATGAACAAACAAATGAAAATAAATTTTAAAATGAATGAAAAATGGTTTTATATATCACAAAAAAATATTTTAAAAAATACAACTTTAATTTAATACAACTGAACACAGACTGACTGATGCCCACCACAAGGGCGTACACTTCCTGCTCCCTCCAAAAAACTGTCTCTCCCACTCCTATATTCTATGTATTACCAACTAAATTTATTGAATAAATTAATTGTTTACACATTTTATTTATAATTAATTAAAATGAAATTAAAACAATTTATTTTTTAAATACAATCCCTTACCCATTCAAACTTCACAAATTACACTTTTTTCAGATGTTATCCAATACAACTTACACTATTCCCAATTACAATCATATATATAAAAACTAAAAACAAAATAAAATAAATTTACAGACTAAACATAATGAGATTAATATACTAATATACCATTTTTCATTCTTTAACTAATTTTAATTTATTAAACAAGTTTTCTTAAATTTATTTAAGAATTCCATGTGAATACAGGTAACAAAATTTTAGACCCCTTACAAATTATTAGAGCAGACAATGACAAAGAATATGTGAACAAAACTATTGAATTTTTTTTTTTTAACATGGACTACTACACCAGAAATCTACTCCTTATTCTCTTGCTCAAAATGGTGTAAGTGAGAAAGTTAATTGCACCATGATGGAGAAAGTGAGAACCACGCTGGAGGATGCTGGTCTCAATAGAAGATACTGGGGTGAGTGGTGACACTGCTACATTTCTTAAAAACCGTAGTCCTACCAAAACACTGGAATACAAAAATCTTTTGGGTGTAAGGCAATGAGGTTTATTCCTAAGGAAAATCGCCACAAACTTGATGCAAAATCTCAAGAGTGCATATTTGTGGGATATTCCACTGAATCCAAATACTTATAAATCTGAGAACTCCTACATCATCCCAAGAGATGTAAAATTCTTAGAGAACAAAGTGATGAAAGCCACAACCTGTGAAGTTCCTGAAGACCCTAAATATGGAAATTGGTTTCCATTAATCTTTCAAGAAACAGAAGAAGATACACTTAACTCGCTAACCAGCGAACTCTTGGAGCAAGAACCATTTCTTGGTTTTGATGATCAGGCTGGGATCATGCCTAAACCAGTCATTGAAGAATCTCCAAAGTTAAGAAGGTCTGAACATGATTGGAAAGTTAAAGTTTTCCCCGATCATGAGCTTTATTTAACTTAGAGCTTTATTTAACTTAGAGTTATCCAAAAATAATGTTATCAATGAGAGGTCCAAACATATTGATGTTAGGCACCGTTTCATAAGACAACATGTGTCAAATAATGAGGTTTCTATTATGTATATTATGTATATTCCCTCTGAAGAAAACTGCTGATTTCCTTACAAAACCACTAAATAGTGTTAAACATAAAAAATTTATAAATAAGATTGGACTCGAATTTTGTTTTGTATAATATGTCATGTATAATAATCAATTATATATCTAGAATTATAGGGAATTGTTGAAATATTAATTCTAAACATATTTAATGCTAAGCCCTTGTAAATATATTAATGATATAGGCACCATATTATAAGCGTTTGTTTTGATGGCTTCTTTCTGCCATATTGTTTGTCTGTTTGTACTGTGTGGGCTTGTGATGCAAGGGGCATATTTATTAAGGATGGATAAAAGGTTGGAAGTTAGGAATTAAAGGATCTAAGGACGGAATGGAGTAAAAGGTATTCCAATCTAAGTTGGCTTGAATCATTTGGAAAGTTAAAGAATCAATATTATGGTGCATTATGGTTCAAATCGATATTAAATCATAAGCAGAAAGAGAAGGTATAGGGTGTTGAAAGTGGGACATCAGATTTGTGGGAGAGTAACATTGGGTAAGGGTAAGGGACAATGAAGAGACCAAGGGATTGAAATAGGTTATTAAGGAAGCGTTTAGTGGGGTTGTCGGTTAAAAAATTTGAATTGAAATTTCTGACGATAATAATGTGATTATAGGATGAAACTATTGAGAAGAGGAAAGATTCAAAACTTGGATCTGAGGGTACATGTAGGGGACGATATATAAGGGCGTAAAACATACTTCGGGTGTTGATGTCGATCTCACTGAATAGGTATTCTATGTGAGGGAAATCTGAATTAGTTTAGGATTAGTTCATGGATGTAGAAGGCGACACCACCACCAACTCGGTTGACCCGATTATGACGGAGAAGGTTGTAGTGAGGTATTGAAACAGTAGACAAAGGTATAAAAGGTTGTACCACGCGCGCTGAGACCCTCGCCTCAACTCACTCGGCTATCGAGCCCCTCCTCAAACATGAAAGTAAATTAAGTATATTTTAGTTTTTAACTTAATTCTTTGCTTATGAGTTTTTAAGAATGTACAAAATTAAGGCTTACCAGCAAAAGCAAGGTGCATTATGAAGAAATTCATCCTTGACTTTCTTCCCTTGCTGAGAAGCAGAGCAAGCAGCACGGAAAAGTTGCCTAGTACAATGGCAGCTAAGAGAAATGATAACAAACTCAGCTGCTCAGTCTGTAAAAAATGAAGTTATAGTAGGTATGAAGGAATAAATTTTCATCTTATATGAGCTTTCAGGGCCATTTGGCTCGAATGCCTCAATGTGGTATAAACTTATACTAATATTTTGTTTTGAATTTGAAAACAAGTTTTTAATATTAACTTAACAGTTATCCCTACAAATATGTTTATGATATTTATAAAAATATATTTATTTAGTGATATCATTAAAACACTTATTAATAATTTCACTCTGTTCAAGTTTAATGCCTCTATATGTTAAAAAGAGTAAGAACTTTCTTATATTTTTTTCTTTTCTGCTTAGCCTAATATATCTTGTAGTTATTAAAACATATTGGATCTATTTTTTACCTGAAAATTATACAGTATTGTTAATATCAGAATTTTAATATTCTTTCTATTATTTATTCACACATTGCGTGGTTTATAATCAATCCATTGATCCAAGTAGAGAATAGTAAGCAGGTTGAATCGCCATAACAAAACTTTTAACACTAAACATGTTTTACCTGTAGACTAGATGGTCAAAAGTGATATGTTTTTAGGGAAACCCCAGGGCGTTACGCGTAGTTTGACACGCTCCAGCTCTGATGGGGTTGTATGGATCGAAAATTTAACGACATCCTCCCAATCAGAAATTAAATGAAGAATATATTTTGTTTTATAACATTTATAGCTACCGTTTAGGAGCTATATTGAACGAAATGAAGTCACCTTTTACTTACATTTTTTAAGTGTAGGGGCTTATTTGACACGCTCTAGCTCTGTTGGCGTTGCTCAGATCGATAAATTTGCTGACGGTTACCTGATTAGAAATAAAATAGAGTATATTTTTTGTTACATAACATTTGTCATTCAAGAGCTATATTGGTTTGAATGAAAAAAGTTAAATTTGAAACCCCAATTTTTAAGGTAAAGGGGGCAACCCCTAAAACATGTTCCATGCTATTCTTTCATTAGCCGATAGTTTCTCTCATCCAAATTAAATATATGACAATGTTATTATTTTCTGATTTAAAAAATTTCAATTTATTTCAGATCCGTAACAAAATTGAATTACATTATGCATCTCAGTAACATATTTCAACATGTAAATTCTAACCATCTTGTATATTTTTACTCCTTTTCTATCATTCAGAATCTGGAACCTGGTCTCAGAAGGAATCAGTCCTAGATTGATTTGCAGAGTTCTTCTCGCCGAGATCCCTAATGTCGTTGAATTTATTATGTCGGGAGTACTGCATCCTTTACGACAACATTCCAGCTTAAGAGACCGAAACCAGAACTATCGGACAGGACCGCGGACGTTTCCACATAGATCAGATCCTCCTCTTTGGCCTCGGAAGGTTTATGCAAATCCTGCTAATGGAACAAGTGTGTACAGGCCGTTCGATGGTTTATGGCTGCCAGGGATGGTCTGTGCTATACTTCACCCTCAACAATCCTCAGCTTCAACTGTTAGAAATTTATGCCAAGTTCCGTTTAAGGGTACACAAATATCCCGCTCTGCAAGGAAATAACGACCACATTTTTCATTATCTGAAGTCCACAATTCCTTGTTGCCCAGATGTCAATGTTATTTATGTTTCCATGAGGTTTCATGATCTGATTACAAAATATGGGCTGTATTGTTACTTTGTGAGGCATTGTATCAATTTTTTCTCATATCAGAACATTACAAAATCAATTCGTACTCACAATATATAAGAAATAGTTTTTTTAGTTACATTATGGAAAATGAAGTTCTAATTTCAAATTAAATATGCTTCCTGACTGTAAAGTAGCTCTTCACTGATTTATTTAATAGAAATAATCAGTATTAATCTAAAACAAATATAACACACAATATAAATATAAATATATGTGTTTTTTTTTTCTGAAGTAGATTTATACCGTACCTGATAGAAGTAAAAGGAATTGATGGCTTCCGGTTGGGTGCCGTTGGGCAGCGTGGTATAGTTGTCTCGGATGACCCAGTCCATTCTGATGGCTATGACAACACATATTTTAATAGTAAATGGAATTAGAGAGGCTATTTATCTGTAAGATATATATCATTAAATGGGTACAGTGATGTAAACATAACACAGTAGAATAAAATTTATTGTATACAGTATTTTAGAATAGTATTCACTGGAAACCAGGTCGAAATTAGGTTGGACCGCTTTCACAGGCTATTAATGAATGAAAAAATAATCATGGAAACTATGTATAATTAAATGTTAAAAAAAAATTGCCCCCTTGAGGCTGTCGACTAAAGAAAGAATATCATGGAACGTTTTAGGATTTGCTCCCTTGATCGTCTTTGCTTTTTTTTTTTTTTTTTTTTTTTTCGCTTACCTGTGATTTAGTTTTCTGTAGGGGATACATTTTCAAATTAAATAGCTTAATCCTGCTGACCGTCTAAACCCTTATGTTTTTTCCCGCTTATCTGTATGTTTGTATTGACTAATTTAATTCCTCATTTTATTTCAGTTAATTGATAGTAATTACATTTGAGACTTTCCCCTTTTTGTTTTATTGTTTATTCTGATACTTCATCATAATTAAAATAATTGTAATTATAAAAAAAATAAATAATTAAAAATAACTAGTTTCTAGTATTTATAAATATAAAAAGTGTTTATGTCAATATTTAAAATCGAATTTTAATTACGATATGGAATTATTTGAGACATTTATAGACCATGTTATTCACATAAACCTTTTCAAGGCCTAACTTAAATATTTTTCCGAGAAACCGACATTAGAAGAATAAAGGGGTAGAGCAAGATCGGTCAAATCCAGATTAAAATTTTTTATTTCGTATTAGAAGAAAAAAATTCAAAAAGAGCTCACTCATTAGAAACTGCCTCCAAGTTATAGTGAAATTTAGTATAACGAGAGTTAAGGTCTTATCTTCTAATCTACTAATATCAAAATATCAATTGCTTTCTCCAAAAACGTATCTATCGCTATTGACTAATTAGCTCACCGGTAAAATATGTTTTATGAAAAAAAAAATCGGTGTATTTTTTTTTAGGAAATGGTCAAACTTTTAAAATATGATTAATTTCTACTTCTAGAAAAAGAACCGTTTCATAAGTAGACGGGTTGTTATCTAGCTTTAAGAAATACGTTATCTTGATTCTGCTTTACGTTGTTTTGTTTTTTTTTCTGTATTTTAGTTTGTTAATTAAATTTTTTTTTATTATTATATATTTTTTCAAATCAAATAAAGAAGAACACATTAAATCTCACATATTTAAAATTTTTATTTTCTTTAACAAATATGTATCAGTAGGCTTTGAACAAGACAAAAATGTCTCTTTTCTTGGATACTGGCCTCATACCAGTTGATC
The DNA here is from genome assembly GCA_003667255.2 of Euschistus heros. Lineage (NCBI taxonomy): Eukaryota > Metazoa > Arthropoda > Insecta > Hemiptera > Pentatomidae > Euschistus > Euschistus heros. The sequence continues at coordinate 707,753 of RCWM02000544.1, forward strand.
CTTAAGGTCAATAAGATCCTAAAATAATATTTGCCCTTAAATAATGATAATAGCTAGTTATTTATGTAATCCTTTTTCAGAATTTCACTTACACTTTATTGCTTCTTTATTTAGATTGGCAGGAGAAATAAATTTGTTTTTCTATAAAGGCGGTTATTGGTGGCTATTATTTAAAATTTATTCACTAAGTAACTTGAACAACCAATCATGTTAACAAAATTATCGGGAATCAGTGGGAAGTATAACGAAATCCTTATGGAATGTTCAAATTCGCAATAACAAGCAGCAAAAAATAAAGAACCTCTTTCGTATTTTATTTTTTTTATTGTCTTATCCTATATTTTAATTAATAATAATATGCAATAGCATAGATACATACCTGGTCTCTCACAATCCATAATTACTTGGTTTACTAAATATTTGATCGGTAACAGGAGCAATGAACTATGCACTCACAATGTTACTTTTGATGCGAAACAAAATAAACGAAGTACAACAGGGAAGTTCAAGCTTGTTTTTCCGCTAATTCAACCAACCAGGGATACGATTTATGCCCATAACTGGAATCCTCCACTATTTTAATTTACTATTCGATTGGATAGGATTTTCGTGAAACTAATTTTTGGGCTGTCTAGATTATAACTTTACCCCTCTATATAGCAGTCGGTTTTAGTGATTTCATGTTTTGATTATCAATTTTAATTGGCTTTTAATTAACCTTTTGCATTGTATGAATTCTTCATGATTAAAATATATCCATAAGAACATTTCAATTACCCAGATATCAATTCCATAAACTATTTATAGCGCACATTGCCGATTAATTGGGATCAGAAGAATATTGAAGCAGCGTGTTGCCCTTCATAATACTTTGAAGATAGAAAGATGATTATATTTAATGCAATATGCAATATTGCAACAAATCGCTACTTGAGGAAACTTGTTAACAGGGGTTTTGAACTGACCTACTGACCGCCATGGCCTGAGTGCATTGAAATATCATGTAATGATTCAGTCCAGGACATCCTTTAGTATCTGTGTTATCTTCCAGCTTCCTTTAGCATCTCCCCACACCAAGTCGTATAAATGGACATGTATTTGTGATTTCCTTTTCGTATAGAATATGTATGGGACAATCTCTATTTAGTTAATTAATGAAAACAATTATAATCGCTAATGGAATGTTCTTGTTCTAATAATGTATATTAAACAAAGTATCTACACTTTTTGATAAAGAACAAATCGCTAATATTCAAGAAAAAAAGAAACCCTATTGTAAATGTTTTCTGGTTATTTTCTTTCTTAGCTACCAGTGAGCTGCAATGATCATTCTTATCCATTTTTTTAAATTTTACAATTAAAAATTTTAACCAGTCCAAACAACATTGTAAAGATGAAATAAAATATAGTTAAAAACAATCACGCGCATCCTAGTCAGATAAGCTCCATTAATTATATATACTCAACACGAATAAGGAATGTATTGTTTGCATGCAAAGTATCTTACATTAAGTACCCTTTTTTTCTTATTTATTAATTTTTGTAATGAGCTACGAGATATTTGTGCCATAAAAAAGTATGGAGCTTATAAAAAGTTGACAGGATGGTGGTACAACAAGGTTAAGGGGGAGTAAATAAAACAAGAAAATCTGGAAGAGATATAACCGAAAAAGAAACCTTTCGGAGTGGCAAATTACAGTAAGCTGTATTATTACAACTATATAAATATGAAGCGCTAACAGTACTACACCCTAAATCGAGGAGAATAAGGCCAAGAAAAACATTTGAAAAGAATAATGATGTTTTGTAAATATTTAATTAGAATAAGCACTCTTCAGCACGTAGTTAGAAAAGGCTGGAGGAACGGAAATTACTCACCCGTATTCATAAAGTTCGGACAGAGGGTTTGGAAAGGACTCTTCGGATGCTTTTCCAAAAAGTCAGGGTTGAGAATTGAATTTCAAAACAATGAGAATATAATGTCTTCATCCTGATTCTGATATATGAAATATGACTACTATCTGCCAATCTTCTTGAATCTCAAGGAACTGAAGAGATTTGAAATGGATTACTTAAAAAAAAAAAGTTCTTCTCTAATTTGAAAAGGACTATAATGCCAGCCTATCAGGATCTTAAGTTAGTGGTCCACCTCATTGTAAAGGAGACCAAACCTCTTTATACCAATAAGGAAACTAGAAGACCTAGAATGCCCCGATCAACTCTATGGATTCATCACCTCCTTCCTGAGCGGGAGACGTCTCGTAGTACAGGTCCGAGTAGAAACTTCATCTACAATTCCCTCACCTGCGGTGTGCCCCAAGGTGCAGTACTATCACCTGTCCTCTTTAACATTTACACTGCTGACGTGGTTGGCAATAACTACCGCAAGGCGTCCATAGCGGCTTTCGCCGACGACATAGCCATCACCAGCAGCAGTATGAATCTCACGCGAGCACTACGCCAGGCCGAAACTGTCTGCGCGGAGATAATTCAACGGCTGGATTCAATCAACATCCAAGTGAATCCAGCAAAAACGGACTGCGTAGTGTTCGCAAAACAGAGCAAAAAGAGAGCGACACGACCGAAGTCCCTCAGGGTGGCAGACACCATCATTGCCCCCTCCAACTCCATACTTTATCAGGGCATCACCCTAGACAGAGGTCTTAAATTATCCGCCCACTGCTACAGGACACACCGCAAGGTGAGAACTAGATCCCGACGCCTCCATCACCTCCTTTCCTCTCCCACACTCTCCCTCCGGCTCAAGTTGTGTACATATAAAAGCATCTTGAGACCGGCTCTCCTATACGGTGCACCTCTTCTTACAGACATTTCAGATGGAACCACCAGCCTTCTCCAGCGATTTCAGGACTCGATGCTTAGGAAGATCGTCAGAACTACCACTCTGAAGAAGACAAAGCCCCCGGCTCTGCATGACATCTTCGACCTCCCGACGATCCACGAGTTCATCCGAAGACGTCACATCATGTTCCTGGATTCGCTGCAGTTTCTGACCAATCCCTTTTTCAACACCCTCACACCAGCGCCACCTCCCATCCGATGGCAGCAATTTTTTTTTTTTTTCCTTCATAGCCCCTATCTATAAAGAAAAACATTGCAAGTGCTCTTTACATCGTTAGATGTAAAGAGGAAGAAAGGCAAGTGCCCTTTGCTGAAACTGTGTTACATTTTAGGGCCTTTATGAGTGGTGGGGAACTGGTTGAAGAGGGCTCTATGAGTCTGCAGAGGTGTTGGGGCACACCTTTTGTTGAAGTCCTTTCTCCTGAAAACATCAAATTAAATTAAAAAGTTTTGTATACTAAAATTTTGAAATGAGGATAGTCTGACTGTCTTTTGCCATCGTACAGGGGGTGGTGCCGGATTTAAAGAGTTGAATAAGGGATTGTTGAGGTGCAGGAGGGAATCAACAAATTTGATATGCCTCCGTTTTATATATTCCGGGAAAGTAGGGGTATATAAGGGAGTTCAAAAATTTCATGCAGCTCCGGGGGCTTCTTCTTTCGCAACGTCGTCGTTCTCACGATTTTTCGAAGGTTGGTGTCTTGAAATCCCTGAAGACATCGTCGTGTGCCCTCGGAGAGATGTGTGAACAGCGGTGAGCCGTAAAGTGCTGGGCGGAGGATTGATTTATATATGGCTAGTTTTAGCCTGAGAGACAGTGCTGGGGAGGTGAGGAGGTGATGCAGTTTACAGGACTTTCTCCGAACTATTCCGGCTTTTTTGTAAATGTGGGCTGAGAATTTAAGATGGCGGTCCAGCTGAATGCCTAAATAGAGTATTTTCTTGGAGGGAGCCAGTTCCATGCCAGCCACGTGGAGCGCTCTCGGCAGTGTCGTTCTCTTCATTGATTGGTATGAGATCACTACGCAGTCCGTTTTGGCTGAATTTACTTGGATGTTAAGCAAGTCCAGCCGTTGAACAATCTCTGCACAAGTTTGTTCGGCCTGACGTAGTGCTTTCGTGGCATTGAGACTGCTGCTGTAGATGGGGATGTCATCGGCATAGGCAGCTACAGCAGACTTGATGTAATTTTTGCCGACTATATCGGCAGTGTAGATAGAGAATAAGATTGACGATAGAACTGCTCCCTGTGGAACACCACATCTGAGGGGGATGGTGCTAGAAAGCTCCCCACGAACCTTCACAGTGAGTTTTCTGCCACTCAGGAATGAGACTATGGTGTTATAGAGCTGTTCTGGGCAGTCGAGATCCACGAGCTGGCAACACAGAATGCCGTGAGACACAGAGTCGAAAGCCTTTGTACAGTCTATGGAAATCATAGCCGTAGCCGTATTTCTGTTGAAGTTTCGGTTCACCTCAGTTTGAAGCTTCAGTACTGAGGTGGGCTTGAAATCCAGCTTGTTCATACGGTATCACTAAGTGTTCTTTAATAATTTTCTCATAGACCTTTGCGAGGTGAGGCAGTAAGCTGATTGGTCTATAGTGCTCAGGTTTCTCGCCTTTGCGACTCGTCTTGAGGAGTGGAAACAAGATGGCACGTTTCCATTGGTCCGGAAAGATTCTCAGCCTCAAGCACAAGTTGTAAAGGTTCGTGAGGTGGGCGATGCCTCTTCGAGGCAGCTGCTTGAGTAGGATGGTCTGTATTCCGTTCTGGCCAGGGTCCCGGTTTCCATTGGATCGCCTCAGGATGGCTTTGAGGCGTCTCAGGCTGACGAACATGAAATTGTTGCCCCTGGCCATGACTGAATACGGAGGTGCATCGATAGCGCGGGCTTCGATGTCTTCTCTGTAGTATTCTGCTAGCAGCTGGGCATGTTCTGAGAGCATCAACAATCTGTCACCATCGTGCAGACGGACACTGGAGCTCTTCTTCGTTGCTGATTTGGTCAACTTCCAGAGTTTCCTGTAATTCCCGTGTGTGGCCTGAAGTCGATCATGCCAGGTCGCTGTCTTCCATTGTCGCATGAGGTTCCTAATCTGGGTGGTGATCGAGTTCAGAGCCATCTTTACTGCTGGATCTCTGGTTCTGGAATGGCGGTTCTTCAGTGTTCGCCTGCTCTAGATCAAGGCTATGATGTGGGGTGGGGTGATCGGAGGCGGAAGAGGGGCTGGGGGTGAAAGGTGGGGATGGCGAGATGCGCGGCCTCTAGCAGGTTTTGTTTGTGAACTTCTGGATGTAGTCGTCCACGGCTTCTTCTGATTGGAGGACGGGCATCTTCTCTGGTAGCTTTTGGCATAACTCTGTTTTGTACAATTTCCAGTCAGCCTCCTGGTATTTAAATTTCTTTTCTTTTGGGATATCTATTTTGCCTTCGATTTCATAGATGACTGGTCGATGATCAGATGATATGAAATCGAAGACATTACATCCTGTGAAGCGATGGGGCTGACGTGTGAGCAGAAGGTCTATGGTAGATGTGAATCCTGAACCGGCGTGCCGGAAGGTGTGAGTTGATGGGTGTATAACTGTGAAGGCTGTTTTCGTTAGTTGTACTCCCGCTTGATTAATTATTGTGTTGTGTCAGGAGATATGCCGAGCGTTTAAGTCTCCCACCACCCAGTGATTTGTTACAGTCCCGCATGCGTCGACTAGTTGCCGGAGTTGTCCTAGCGAACCTTGAGGATGACGATACACACCTGTGATGAGTGTTGGCTGTCGTAACATCACTTGAATTGTCAGGTGACTCATGAGACTGTCAGTGACGTTGAATGGAGGTGGCATCTTTTTCCATGGGACACCATGTCGGACAGCTATGAGAACACCGCCATGTGGGTCGTGTTGGTCGTCGGTAACGGCAGCATAGCCGAGCAAGCAGGGAGTGTGTGTCAGTAGTCTGGTCTCAGTCAGCACCACAACGGTTGGCTGAGCCATTCCCAGTAGAGCCTCTAGTTCCTCTACCTTCGTAGAGAGGCCGCGACAGTTGAAGTTAAGTAGGGAGAAGCTTCTCATTGGCGATTGTAAAATAATTATATGTTCGTCAGCTCGAAACGCCTCAAAGCCATCTTGAGACGATCTCATGGGAATCGGGCCCCTGGCCATGACGGGGTGCAGACAGTCCTCTAGACAGTGCAGCTCCCTAGACGAGGCATTACGCACCTCACGAACCTTTACAATTCGTGTTTGAGGTTGAGATACTTCCCCGACCAATGGAAACATGCCATCCTATTTCCACTACTCAAGCCGAATAAAACTGGAGATATACCTGCCCACTACAGACTCATCAGTTTACTGCCACATCTCGCAAAAGTGTATGAGAAAATTATCTTTAGTTATCTCAAAGACTTTTGCGAAGAACACTCTGCAGTCCCGTATGAACAGGCCGGATTTTAGGCCCACCTCAGCACTGAACATCATCTGATGAAGTTACCGACTGAGGTGAACAGAAACTTCAACACGAATACGGCGACTGCAATGATTTCAATAGACTGTACCAAGGCTTTCGACTCTGTGTCTCACGGCATACTATGTCGCCAGCTCAGAGACCTTGACTGTCCTGAACAGCTCTACAACATATTAGTTTCATTTCTAAGTGTTAGGTATATTTCTGTGAAGGTTCGGGAGGAGCACTCTCGCACCATACCTCTCACCTGTAGAGTTCCCCAAGGGGCTGTACTATCACCAGTCCTATTTTCGATTTATACTGGTGATGTGGTCGGCAAAAACTACATCAGGTCGACTGTAGCGGCCTTTGCCGATGACATCACCATCTACAGCAATAGTTTAAACGCCAAGAAAGCACCACGCCAGGCCGAAGAAACTTGTGAAGAGATAGTTCAACAGTTGGATTTACTTAATATCAAAGTAAATCCGGCAAAAACGGACTGCGTAGTGTTTTCACACCAGGCAAAGAAAAAGACAACCCTACCAAAAGCACTCCATGTAGCTGGGATGGAACTAGCCCCCTCCAACTTCATTGTGTACCTGGGGATCAAACTCGACCGCCACTTAAATATTTCTGCCCACTGCTCCAGCAAGGCCAATCCGAAAAAAAAAAAAAAAAAAAAAAAAAAAAAAAAAAAAAAAATCCGACAGGTTACACCACCTCCTTACATCACCAACACTATCACTCCGTTTAAAACTCTCAATATATAAATCAATACTCAGATCAGCTCTATTATATGGCGCATCACTTTTCACCCATATATCCCCTGGAACGCAGCACCGCCTACAGGGTGTCCAGGACACTATGCTCAGAAGAATAGTCCGCCCAACATCATTGAAAAAGAAAAACCCTCCAGAGCTCCACCAGATATTTAACCTCCCAACAGTCCCAGAATATATTTTCAGAAGACACATCAATTTTTTTTATTCACTCAATTACATCACAAACCCGCTTTTCCAAATTCTATCTCCAGAACCCCTCCAGTGCGATGGCAACAGACAGTTGGACGATAATATCATGTATTTTTCACTAATGGATTTATTTTCTGTTCTTGAGATAAACAAACAAATCAAACAAAGATGTGCCCCAACATCTCTATAAATTAAGAAACATTACCTCTTTTCATAACAAACCAAACCTGCCTTAGAGTGTAACCCAGTTACAGAAGAAGGCATCATTTCTTTCTCTCCGTATATATATGTAAAATATATAGCATGTAAAATATATGTAGTGTAGAGCACACTACACAAAGTTACCTTTCTTTCATATATATATAAATATATATATATAAGGGTTATGAAAAAAAAAAAAAAATTGGCGATTGGCCAACTCCACTACAACCTGAACTAAGGTTTTACCTGATATACCAGGTCCCCTACTGAGTTGGTGACAGTGTTAGTGACATGCTCCATGATACTTCAAGCTTAAAATTACGATTTGTTTCAATAAATGCCTTTATAAATTTGTGCGATTAACCAGGGATTTTAAATTTTATTTGATCTTTCTTAATCCTTCCAAGGAATCGTAAATAAGCCTAAAAATAATCAAAATTTCAGAGCCTAAGCTGTAGATTATATTATTTATCTGTTCTCAACATCTATTACATTAAAATGTAAAATTAGTTCATAATTTATTTGGCACATCCATAAAACAAACACAAAACCTTTACATCCTATCACCTCTGTCAGTAGTATTAACAGCGCTTCAAGCCTAAATTATTTGTTTATTTAAGTATTTTTATAAATTCATATAATTAAACCTAGGTTTTAAATTGTATTTTTCTTTCTAAATCATTTAAAGGAATCGTTAAAAGACCTAAAATAAGATCGAAATTTCGGGGCCTATGTTTATATAATTTAATTTACATAATTATACTATTTACATAAATATACTAAATACATAAATATTTAATTTACATAATTTATTTTCTTTGTTTTTTATTAATCATTCCAAGAAGTCATTACTGGGCCTACAGAAATAACATTTTGGGTTCTATGTTTCAGCGGGGCCTGGGGCTAACCCCATCGCTAGGTCTCTAGCGGGACCATCACAATGTAAATATCAACCGACCCATGTGTGAACCCCCGACTTTCTGCAGGGGCGCTCTGAGTCATTCATCCCGAAGTCACCCCTCCCACTATGCCTCTGCTTTGGGCACAGGTACTCACTGGTCTAATTAGATATACCTAAATATAAATTCCTAGATATATTGTTATAGAAGTAAATTTATTATAGAGATCCCCTTTTAACATTGTCATTGAAATTATGCATATACTGAACTACAATGAGATTGTTTCTCAACAGATCTATTCGACATAAATATTTAGCCTTTCACCATTATTGAATAACGGACTACTAAGTCTTTCATTAGACCCTATATGATAAAATAACTGCTTATATGTCATAAAATGACCAATAAATTCGGATCATCCGTTCACATAACAAATCGGAACGGAAAGTAGATTCATTTTACTTTAAATTATATTTATTGTTTGATAACATGTTCTTCATAATATAGTAATATATTATTTTGATGACGTAAGTTGAACATTCCTCCGAGACGAACAACTGCTTAGAAGAAAGGAAAGATATCTTCATAAGGGCAGTGTCATGATTACAGATGGTCTTCAGCTGGTAAGATCGACCTGACCCGATACGGCCAAACAGATCGGATTACCCAAGGATTTATGCAGAGTCGCTCGAGGTGGTGGAATGTGGCCACATTTTGGTTATTAATCGACCGTATTAAGGCAAAGTCCTATGCAAATCGAATCCAACGTGTATTTATCAGTCTACCGGAATTGATAGGATTCTCAAAAAAAAAAAAAAAAAAAAAAAATAAAAAAAAATCCTTATTTAGACATGTGTAGACATTTTTTTGATAATTACTCATCCCTCATTAAGGAAGTTTCGACATCATTGGAAACACACAGAAATAACATCCTTGGCCACTTTACTTCCCGACATATTAGTTTTCGTCTTTATGAAAATTGATTAAATTTTTAAAAGGACAATCTCCCTGTTGAAAAGATGAAAATTGTTGAAATTGAAGCTGTTGAAAATTGAAATTGTTTTGGAGTTCAAGTTAGGAGTAGGTGTATTAAGAATATTGTCTGTGCCTCCATTCAATGCGAGAGACATAGCTATAGATATATCTTTAGAATTAAAGATAATGAATATATATTCTACTAGAAAAAATAACTTTATGAACGCGGGTTTGTAATAATTCCAATGAGAGTTCCGGAAACGGATTGAGTCTTCAGAGATTCCAAAGTTTGCATTTATTTGTGGGTCTTAATTCCACTCCATACAAATATTGTTTTACCTTGAAATCACTTCGGCTCCGTTTATTGTTTTAAGTTCCTAAATAGGTTTTGTACTTCAGAAGAATGAACTATTGATTTCTGAACAACTTATATTATCTTTCATAAATTGTTGTTTGTAATAAAAAAAAAGTCTTGAATTAGTTAAGGAATTTAAAAGTTGAAACCTTAAATCATAATGAAATAAATAAGCTATGATAAAAAATAAGCAACTCCTTCTGACTACTACCCGCATCATGTAGAGACTACATGCCCTACTTGGATACAGCTGCGGGTATCGCCCCTGACAATAGATCTATTATATCCCTCTCTAGGCATTATCAATTCCGTTACTTCCCTATTGCGGAATAAGATGGCGATAATTTCTATAGTTATTGTTCTTACCGTTAGACAGTGATATCGATAAGCATAGGCCCATAAATTAGGTATAAAGTAAAATTTTATCTATTACATACATCTTGTTGTGAATTGGATTCTCAGATTCTAGAGTACACAAAAAACTTTCCTCAGAAAACTCCGAAATCTCAAATTTATAATTATACAATTCAACCAATATTCTT